>PVJO010013273.1:0-52296 GCA_004026905.1 Hystrix cristata
TCCTAATATTTTAGGACTATATCTTCTGAGGTTCCTAAGGGCTGGCTCGTGGCCTAAGTCCTTGACAAAGATATCTCTCCAGTCCCTCTCTGATTTGTGCTCTGCCCTCCTTCTCTCCCTCCCCCCACCTCCCCTCATCTCTCTCTCCCTCTCACACACACCTGTTCACATGACAAACATTGAAAATGTAAGCACCAGATGGCGACTTTAAAAATAGACATCATCAGCATGATTTGCAGAGCGCTAACAAATTTGCCTCTGTCCTTCTTGCCCTTTAACATTTCTATTTCTTTTACTCCTTTCTACCCTGACTTAACTGAGAGGGATCTCATAGATTGCCGGATTCAACTCTTTTAATCAACCCATTGAGGAAACTGCGGCCCAGGAAGATTAAGAGATCTGCCCAGTAACACATCAATTTAGTTTCGGTTGGGTGGAAAGTACTTTGCATAAAAGGGTCAAAGACAGACTCCAGGGGAAATGCGACTCTTATAATTCAGATGAAGTTACAAGTATTCCTACACCCCTTAGAGTCTAAGAGGTAGTGGTCAGAGAACTATTTTCAGTATTCCAAAAAAAAAAAAAATTAAAGATGATTATAACTTTTCCTTCTACCTGAAAATACCATTTCCATCAAAGAATGGAGCTGAATATAGTTTCAAAAATGCTCTCACTATTCACCAGGAAGAATTTTTAAACATACTCAAATAGCGGACATCAATATACCTCTAAACATATTAAACTTAGTTTTTATTACCATCACTATTTCAGGTCAATAGTATTCATTATTCTCTTATTGTACTTGTAGTTATATGTGTTCGATTATTATAAAGACAAAAAGGACTGAGGAGTCTATGAGGTAGGTAGTCATGAGCTTTCAAAACTTAGAGTCAATGAGAGAGAAATAAGAAAAAGATGAGAAAATCGGAAATCACCATCCCGTACATTTTCCCAGCTACACAGCTGCAACTGTGAAATCTTCGCAGCCCAGCTTTTTGCCATAGGTCTGCTAAAAACAAAGTGTTCTCATCTTTACTCTGCCTCATTAAACTGGAAGAGCAAACACTGACCAAAGAGAAGAGACAGGGAGTGGGGGCGAGACTTGGGAGGGTGGAGTGGCATTTTGAGCAGTTCTGTTTACACCCAGCAAAGGGGGTGCAGATGCCCGGGTTACCCACACACTTCCACTGCTGCCTTGCTGTGGATAGTTAAGTCACCACTTGGCACAATTATTTAACGATTATGCTACACTGCCCCATTTTACAGCATTTTGAGAAGTTACGGGTCAGTGCCCAGAAATGGCACATGAACGTGGTGCTTAATGAAAAAACCTATGCCAAGTAAAGGAGGAAATTTTTAGGCTTCATTTTTTTTTTTTTGTAATTTCATTCTAAACTTTTTTTCTTTATTATCTGTGTTTCCTTTTGTTTCTTTTTGGGGGCCCACCTCCATGTGTCCCACTTGCTGCCCATTTCCTCTCTGTCTGTCCTTTAGGGAACGCCGCCCCAGGCACACGTGCTCCTGTGTCAGGAAGAAAGCCACCTGGAATGTGAGTGTTCCAAGTTCTGCCCTTTGCACCTTCGCGGCGAAGGGGAAGGTAGCCAGGTGGCAGGACCTTTGTACCTCTGCACAGGGCCCCGGGCCTCTGGGGCTGCAGGGTGGCCAGCAGCCTCTTGGCATGTCCCTGATTCAGAGCATGAAGGGAGAGATAGAGAGTCTACAGTGCATTCCACTCCCGTGAGGCCCAACACATCTTGTTTCTGGAAAGGAGCAGCTGCGGACTGAGCCTGTTTTCCTCACAGCACACGCTGCAGGGGTTTGTGCTTGCAGCAGACTCTGGGGGTCACATTCAGATTTGAGAGGGTCCCTGTGGCAGGCAAGGATCTGACCTGAGGTATCTGCCATCTGCTCCAACAGAACAAGGATCCCAGGTTTCCTACCTCCCTTTCCCATACGCAGGGGAAACTCTTTCTCATCCACAAACCAAGGGAGGGTCAGTACCCAGTAGGAGGAGGGTGCGGGTCAGGGGACCCATGTTCTCATCTCCCAGTACTCTTGACTGCTGCTACCTAGTGGCCGTCCATGAGCACTGCAGCCATAAAACGCTAAATTCAGCCCGACCTAGTGAACCTACCACACCCGTGTTGTTTTCCTTTTAAAACCAAAGATGTTAATGTACGAGTTGTTTTTTCTCAACTAAAACCTCAGTATTCGGGCTTAATCGCAGTGTTGACACTTCGTGGTAAATAAATGGGTTTGGGGTTACAGTTTGGGCACTCGGTCTCTAAAAGTTCTGCGTCACTGGTTGGAAGAAGGCCTGTGTTTTCCCCCGTCATTACTACTAGTGCTTTCTCTCCTTGCCCTCCGCCCAGCCAGCTTGGTGTCTAGTGTCTTAGTGCCTTGGTTGCCGCACGGAGCCCCACAGCAAACCTGTGACAAGCTGGCGGTTGGCAGCCTGTCTAAATAGGAGATCTAGAGATCAAGTGGGAGACTTGTTGCTGGTTCTGCAGCAACACCGACTCAGCGCTACGTGCCCGCCGTCCCCCTCACCCGGGACATGTCACGGCAGCCAGTGTTACCTCCTGGCTTACCCAAGGTGTTGGGGATTAATGGGGTGATCTTCAAGCACAGCTTGGACTCTAACACTCCAACTGTGACAACCTGAGGCATCCATAGCTCTTGGCTTTTTGGGTCCTCCGAATCATTCTCTTGCTCCATCTCTGCTCATTCATCCCTAACCTGGAGGTGACCTTTCCTCCCGCCTTCTCTTACAAGTACTTTGTCCTCTCTCTGATACTCCTGCAGCTGTCCTGTCCCTGTGCCGTCTGCTCCCTCGTTTGTGTACGTTGAGGCTGACTTACTCATCTTGGATTTGTATTAAAGCTAACAGAAAGGCCACGAAGCGTCAATGGACGGACATCAGGGCTCCTAATAACTGTGGTGCACATTTACTGAAGTCTTTGTACCTGTAGGACACTGGGCCAAGTGCTGGGGCAACAATGCTTTGGGCACTGGCCAAAACAGTCCACTGAGGGCCCTGGAATTTTCCAGGCAAAGGAATGGCTTATCCTTCCAAGTGCCCCCCCAGGAGGGGCTGACCACATCAGCACCATCAGACTCTCAGAAACTCGTGTGCACACAGTGAGCCACTGAGGGCCACCCGCTACCCTGCAGCCCGTCGTGGCTGGATTCTGTGAGGTGGGAAGAATTTCTAATGTAAAATTCCACGGTGGAGGGATATGTCGGTGGGAGACATGAGTAACTGATGAGAGGAGGTGGCTAGCCACTCCAGGAATGAGGATTAGTCTAGTTACACACTGAGAAGTAGTCTCTGAAAGTCTTGGGGCCAATGCCTTCATACTTAATACTTGGTTTTCCCTTTGGATGATTCTAACCTCATTCCTTTATTCGTTGTTCTGAGGACCAAGCCCCTAAGGCAACTGAGGCTGGGTGAGGGGCTGATGCCCATTCATTTCATTCTACAAGTACTCACTGAACACTGATGACATGCCAGGCCCTGGACTGTGCTGAAAGAGGAAACACACTCACGTTCTATGTCGCCCTAGAACTGCTGCTGGTTTCATGTCAGTTAAAAAATTGAGTACCTTCGATGAGACATCTGGAACTTGCAACAAAATAGATGACTCCGTGTCCCTCTTGGCTGAAGTCAGAAAAGCGGCAGAGGAATGAGACCTAAGTAATCAAAGCAAGAGAATGTCAAAACCACAGCCCCGAGTTGCAGGCCCCTAATAGGCTCCCAAAAGATAGCTTTGCCCTCTTAAATCACTTTTGCTCCTCATTTCCTTTTGTTTTGAACTAACCAATGACAGGTCTAGATCGTCAACATCGTACAAATAAGGCAGGAAAAAGATAGCTCATAAATGCAAAAGTGTAGTGGTGAAACGCACCCCAGGCGTCTTTGAAAGGATCTGACTGACATCCTTGATATTTAACTTGTGCCTGTCCTTTCAGGCCTGGCACTTGTGTCCCTGCACACTGAAACAGTCTGTTTCTTGGCATGGAACGTCTTCTCTAACCACTATTCCCCTGGAGCGTTCTCTTCAGTTAGCAGGGAGAGACACGGCGATCATACTGGGAAGCCCCAATTCTCTTCAGAGGGCGGCATACCTGTGGGCTGCCTCACTTGTCACTGAGTGCATTTTATTAGAGTGTATGGGGCCAAGGCCTGCAGGGACCTTGTGATCACTCCCCGCCTGTGTGTGCAGCACTGGCCACGCCCCTGGCAACCAAGAAATGGAAACTTGGACCACTGGTGGTTTTGCCAGGAACACCTCTCCTTTATACTGAGGAGAGATTTCATTGTTCATTGTTCATGTGATGCAAAGGCATGTGAAAGGAGCTTAGTGTTGGGAAGGCATTTATTGCTTCCCTTCTCCTCCACTCCCTTGGCCCCTGGGCTTCACCAAGAGGTGAGTCTTCCTCCAGCTTCTTCAATGGACTTTGTCTTTGACACGGAAATGGGCTGCCTCGGACGTGGCACACAAATGCTGACCAGAACATACCAGCAGTTTAGAACTGCTTCAGTTCATAGTCATCTCACATAAACAGGACTCAGTGTGACCTAAAGGGTTTTGGAGGCTGACAATGAGTGTGACTTCGGCATGGTCAGGTCAACCTGACAGGCCTGTTTCTGCCTGTTCTTTCATGCCTGGCACTTGTATCCCTGCACACTAAAACAATCTGCCTGTTTTCTGGCACAGAACATCTTCTCTCTCTAACCACTACGCCTGCTGGAAGGAAATGAGCTGTACAGGTACTGCCCACCAACAACTCTGCCTCGCCTTCTCAAACCCACAGGTGTCTCCAAAGCTCCCAGCTGAGGGTACTCTGAGCATCCGTCACTAAATGTTCCTTCATCTTTTTCAGGCAATCCTGTTAAAACTGGCCAAGGGCCTTGCGCTGCTTGGAGCACACTGAGAACTATCTTCCAAGGGCTCAGAAAGGGGTTTTGCCAAAAAGAAAGAGCTTGGGACCCAGAGATTTGGGCAGAGGACCAGTTTCTAAGCCTTGAGAACTGTGGCTACTTCAACCATACATTCCTTCCCAAAGACTCCCATCTTGTCCCGAGAGTCTGGGCTGCCTCGCAGATGTTGTGTGGCCATCTTGGAATTCCCATAATTAGGCTCTGTTTCTCTAAACAGGGGTTGAAATTGCTCCCAAGTCCTCCCAGCATAGAAATGAGCAGACGTTTGTTGCCCACCTTAGGTCATTTTCTCCTTACCCGCCAGTACCTTAATTGTCCAGCTAGAAGAAAACCTATCCCCTGCCTTCCCAGCTGCTGGCCATAGACTGTGCTCTCTGACACTCCAGGACTTGGCTGTGAAAGTGAACAGTTTCTGGGAACGCCCGGTTGTGTCCTGGGCCTGCCTTTCTCAAACCCTTGCTCGGTCCATGCTCTCCACCATCTACCAATATAATTAGAGAACAAGGGGGCTAGAGGCAAGAGAACTGGCCGCAGGAGAAGATCTAATGAGGATAGTGTGGGATGGTCAGAGTTTAGCCTATTAGATGTCAAATATTAACAGTTTCACATTTAATAATTTAAGATTTCTAGATGGCAAGCCAGCAGATTTGGCCACTAGGCTCATATACCTGCAGGCAACACTGACGGGGCAGAGGGTAGGCTATGAATCTCCCTTGGTCAGGAGATGATCACCCAGCCACTGCAGTGTCCCTTCGGCCAGCTCTCATTATGCCACCCACCTCACTGTCATCAGCATGTGAGTTTGTGCCCCATGCCCAGTTAAAAGATGCTAAGCCGACATGATTCGTGGTGACTTGTCAAGTATTAACAACTCTTAAAAAGAACTGTAGTAGTGTTTTCATTTCCTAAGCAAGGCTCTGGGTTTACTGAACCTCTAATTGTCTGTTTTAGATAAATTCAAAGATATGTTAAAAAGAAAGAGAGAGAACTGAAGAATATTAATTTGAGCATTTATGAAAATAAACAACACTGCTTACTGAGACTGTGGTGTTTTAAAGTGCAGCAAACAAAACACAGTCTATGCGTTGCTGAAGTAGGAATGTCCTGAGGAGAGCAGCAGGACGTCCCTTATGGAGAGTCACTCATCCATTAGTAGGAAGGCATGTGGCATTTACCAACAGGAGTGAAGACTCTTTTGAAGATCTTTCTAGCAAGATACCCTACATGATAGGGAGGTGACCCTTTCCAGTCCATGATGTGCCTGTGAAATTGTCACTGAACCTGCCTTTCCCCTGACTGTCTCCTGGTTTCTCCTAGTCTACCCTTCCTCTTATTTTACCAGGGCAGGGTATAGCACCAGACCAAGGACCTCTCTTGAAAACTTTGTCTTCAGTGCTTGAGCCGTTACCTTTGGGGGAGACTGAGCACTAATGGCTTGTTTGTGAGGCTGGCCTCACTCAGCCAAGGAATCTTGTCAAATTTTGGAACAGCAGCCTAGAGAGAAATGGAAAGAGATCATTTTTCAGATTTCATCAGACTTGATCATTGCTATCATCATGATGACCAAAATAAGCCAGTGGCAGCTATTAGCAGTCCACACTTTACAAAACATTTTTCTATTTTACTCTTCTCATCATCCCATAAAATAGCCAAGAGCAAATAATTGTCTCCATTTTAAAGATGAAGAAATTAAAGCTCGGATAGTGTGGATTGCCCTGAGTAAATGGGTTCACATTTTCTGGCTTTTGTGTCCACTATATCCTGCATTCCACTATCTCCCTTTGCTTCTTTATTACTTCCATCTGTTACATCCTGTCATTCTATCTCCTGTGTTACGTCCAAGCTGTGTTTTCAGACCTTAACCCTATTAGGAGACAAGGTTTAGGGAAGAAGAAAGCTTTGAACCCACAGCCCACTGTGCGCTATTGATCGCGGGTCACTGACTTCCCAGTTAGACAAATTACCACCTTCTGATGATGATGTCATGATGGTAAAGGTCACTGCACAAGAAGGAAGCTCCGGGAGAGCTGGGAGTTTTATCTGTGTCGTTCACTGCTGTATCCTGAGCACAAAAGCTGGGTTTCACACCTGTATGTTCTGGGTGAATGTCTGTTCAAGGAACAATGGGTGAGGGCAAGTCTCTAGCTGAGGGCCTGACTTAACAGTAGGAGTTCACCCAAAATGGCTGTTACTGTCTCTCTTCTTCCAGCCCGGCCTCGGTGCCTGTCGGTCTTTTACTTAGAAAATTGCTTTTCCCAGGCCCGGGGTTGTCAGCTTTGAGCACGTGTCGGGAGCCGAGCAGCCAGCAGGGGGCAGCAGCGCTCTCGCCGTGCGCCAGTTGGAAGGGCGCTCTGGCCGCGAGTGGAGCCCGACCGGAAGTTCTCGGCGGTAGTCACCTCCCGGACACCCGGAGAGGGAAGGAGGCGGGGCGGCCGCCCTGCCCGCCGCACACGCCCGAGCACTTGTGCTCAGGGAGGTTCCCAGTTGCTCAGTGTTTCGTGCCTCCACCTCCTCTGCGGTTCCCAGCCCACCCACCTTTGCATGAGGGAGGGTGAGTAGGGAGCCCTGGGGCCACCCAGCCCTGTTCTGCCCCCGACCCGCGGGCGAGCGCTGTGTGCTTTCCGACCCCAGCGGCGGCCTGAGACACCCGGGCTGGGTCCCCGCTGCGCGACGGCAGCACCCAGCAAGTCTGGCGGCGAAGCAAACCCCGCCGTGGTCTGCACAGAAGACGTAAGGTCGGACAGTAAGAACTTCTTCGGGTCAGATTTGTTGGATGACGCTGTTTCTGGCTGTAGTTTTCCCTTTGTGAAAAAGGATCATTGTGTCTCCTTCGATCCTCGTAGTATTTTCGCTCTTTTAACTAGGATGATAGCTATTTTCAAAAGATGGTAAACTCAGTTAATGGATGAAGAATAACTCCTTCATGTCCTTGAATTTGGCTAAACCGTACAGCTAGTACCTTTACCTGTTAGTGCAATTTCCTGTTGTCTTTAAACAGTGATTTAAAAAAGAAAAAAAGCTCCTTTTGAGAACTTAATAAAAGATACGGACTCTGTCCCTATACGTTTGCATAAGTCACAGTAGCACATACCTTAGGTATACGCACCCTTTCCTTAAGACTGATGTAGACGGGTATAATAATGTGAAGCACAGGCTTTGTGATTAAGACTTTTGTTTCGTATCTCCGGCCCACCATTTACTACTCTTGTTACCTGACCAAGAATACCTAAGCAATTTGAATTAACTGTGTATTAATTAAAATGGGACTATTTAGTACCAACTAGCAAAACAGTGACAATGAAATTAAAAAATACATAAGGCACTTAGTACATAGCAGGCACTTTGGTGATAAATAATAGATACCTATTTTTCAAAGGATTAGAATTTTAAAATATGAAATGGGACTCGGAAGAGGTGGGAGGGGGAAGCAGAGGGGAAGAAAATTAAAAAAAAAAAAGAAGCTGTACATGTAACGATTCCCTGAGATGATTATAAACTGCATGAATTGCAAACATGTACTAATAAAATATTTTAAAAGGTCAGTTAGGCTTATGTAGGTCGGAATTTGCAAATAAACAAAAAATGAATTTTTTTGTGCACCGAACTATAAGATGACCACTAAATGCATTTTATTTAGACTTCAAGTGAACTGAGTTGGCTTGATTTTTAACTGAATCCTCCCCTTGACCTTTTACAACTTTCATGCACTGTATTCACAAGTTTCTCTTTTTCTAGGAAATTGGCTGTGTTGTCCTGCCTCAGAGAACAAACCATTAATGCAAGCCTAGCCTGGCTCGCTGCCCTTGAAAATGAAGAAAGGCCAGTAGAATACAGGCATGGAGCTTCCAGAGAGGTCTTCTTGCAAAACTTCATAAAGAACAAGAGCCACACGGACGTTTTTGAGGGAAGCTGACCTGGCCTGAGTTTGAGGGAGAGGGTGAGATAATGTGTGACCAACCTGTAACCGACACCAAGGAGGTCAGATGGCAGAAGGTGTTATACAAACAACAGCCCTTCCCTGATAACTACGTGGACCATCGGTTCCTGGAAGAGCTCCGGAAAAACATTTATGCCCGAAAATACCAGTATTGGGCTGTGGTGTTTGAGTCCAGTGTGGTGATCCAACAGCTCTGCAGTGTCTGTGTTTTCGTTGTTATCTGGTGGTATATGGATGAGGGTCTTTTGGCCCCTCATTGGCTTTTAGGGACCGGCTTGGCGTCTTCATTGATTGGCTATGTCTTATTTGATCTTGTTGATGGAGGTGAAGGGCGACAGAAGAGTGGACGGACCCGCTGGGCTGACCTGAAGAGTGCCCTTGTCTTTGTTACTTTCACTTATGGTTTTTCACCGGTGCTGAAGACCCTGACAGAGTCTGTCAGCACGGACACCATCTACGCCATGTCGGTCTTTATGCTGTTAGGCCACCTCATCTTCTTTGACTATGGTGCCAATGCTGCCATCGTATCCAGCACACTGTCGTTGAACATGGCCATCTTTGCTTCTGTCTGCCTGGCCTCACGCCTTCCCCGATCCCTGCATGCCTTCATCATGGTGACATTTGCCATCCAGATTTTTGCCCTGTGGCCCATGTTACAGAAGAAACTGAAGGCATGTACTCCTCGTAGCTATGTGGGGGTTACACTGCTTTTTGCGTTTTCAGCCTTTGGAGGCCTGCTGTCCATCAGCACTGTGGGAGCCATACTCTTTGCCCTTTTGCTGGTTTCCATTTCATGTCTCTGCCCTTTCTACCTCATTCGCCTGCAGCTTTTTAAGGAAAACATTCATGGTCCTTGGGATGAAGCTGAAATCAAAGAAGACTTGTCCAGGTTCCTTAGCTAATTTAGGGACTTCCATGATACTAAGGCAAGTTGATAGACTAGCATCCTGCCACTTTAAAATGTGAAGATAGAGTTACATTCTAGAAGCAGGAGGCTGATGTGGGTGAGAAAATGAAGATTAGAAGAAGAAAAAAATTAACTGAGGGCTTGTGTGATGAAGTTGCTTGACCTTCCTGTTATTTTGTGGATGAAAAAACTTTGTTTCCCTCTTAAATTATTGCCTCTCATTTATTAGTTGCAGCAACAAATGAAGTGACGTGATTGCTGCTAATTAAAAAAATAGCAACATCCATCAAGTTGTCTGATGATTTTTGTGAAAGCAGAAGGCAGAGAGCAGGGGCATGATGAATGAAGAGAGTATGTGTGTGTGCCTGTGAGAGGTCACCACCCTAACTTTTTCAGTGCACTAATTGGTTGCTCCGTAACTAGGTTATCAAGGAATTAGGAACAGGTCACAGAAGGATAGCCAGAATAAATCAAAGGATAGAAATCAAAGAGAAGGGGCTGGGGATTTAGCTCAAGTGGTAGAGCGCTTGCCTAGCAAGTGGAAGGCCCTGAGTTGAATCCCCAGCATCAAAAAACAAAAAAAAAAAGAAATCAAAGAAGGGAGGATGACCTATGAAAATGATCAGAGACCAGAATACAGCCTGGATGCTTCAAAGGAGATGTTACATTGCCTGTAAAATTACTAAGAGGGTGTGTGGGGGTATTGCTCACTAGTAGAGCACCTGCTGAGCATACACAAGATCCAGAGTTTGATTCCCAGTACAGGGGGGAAAAAAAAAAAAAACGTGAAGGGTGAAAGCAAATAACAATTTTGTTCACCAAACATGACTTAATAGAAGATACTAGAAATTTGAGCTGGGTAAGTTTAAGACAAAATATATTTTCTACATGTAACTCCATAAAGTCGTACAGGCCAGGAATATAAATGGAGTCTAAAAAGATTTAGGAAAAGCTACTAATAAAGAAGACATCAGTGTTTTGTTAAGAATACATTAAGAAGCCCTGAGCTCCTAGGTACTGTGAAAATGATGCAGCTCATCCGGGGGTGTATCACTGGGTTCCCACTGGTGCAGGAGTTCAGGCCTAGAAAATGGTGTTGGTATCCCCTACCGTAACAATTGCTGGGAGTTGCCACTTACATTCAGTGAGCAAGGCAGTCTTTTAGTTTAAACCACACTGACGTGCAAGTAGAATATCAATGATTGTAATCTGTGAAGATTTTGGTGTACGTAGGGGGCAGGTAAGAGGGAGAGGTTACAGTAGCATTGTAACTAAATTTCAACCTGTCAGATAATCTGCCTCTATGCAGTGTGATCAAAACACATGGTTAATGCTTAAAAATTTTTAAATTATTACAATAAAAGACATTTCTATTAGTCCCCTCAAAATACTCCCTCTTGCTTTGAACACACTTACACCGTTATTCTTGTCACTCTGAAGCAGTTTGTGGCCTTTTCTGTCAAATAAAAACCACAGTGTGTCCTCATCCACTGTATTCACTGGCTCTGGCACCACGTGACTTCCTCAAAGTCAAATGAACACAAAAGGTCAATGTTTTGGATCTGTACAGGACATCGAGGCAGCTGTGACAGCTCAGCTAAAGACACTCGACAGAGGACTTTCCAGGACTGCTTCAGAAAGTGGCAAGAGCCATGAGGTAAGTGTGTTCAAAGCAAGGGGCAATATTTTGAGGGGGATTAATGGCAGTGTATCCTTACTGTTAACACATTTTAAACATTTATTCAGCATATCTTTTGATCACAGTTCATGTAAGCTGCCTGCCTTTCTCCTGCACCCCTTCATCCCAGTCCTGCTTTTTGCCGTCCTAAATTATAGGGTAGGCTGGAGGGTGATGTTGTAAGGGAGAGCAAGAAGAGAGGGCTGGAGAGGCAGTTTGGCCCATCTGTATTAGTAACCTTTTTAGAGTCAATGGTTTGCAAGAGAGTAGATTTAATATAGGACTTTTACACATTACAACACTGACACACAAAGGCCACATGCAGGAAGAGTACAGAACATCTACCACCTGTGCACTGCAGACCCAAAAGATCCAATCAAGGGCTGGGAGCCTGTGCCATCGTTCAATGTACATCTGTGTCTGCACTAAAAGGCTGAAGAAATCTATACTGCAACCAGGGTGTGACACTCACAGCGGGGATGAAGACCAGAACTTCCCCAAAGCAAACAGCAGCCATCCTTGATGACAGCAAGGCCCAAGCTCTTTGTGCAATGAGAACAGCTGAGTTTCCTTTGGGAGAACCAACTACAACGGCGCTTCTCCTGGGAAACAGCCAGCCCCTATCTTCTGTTCCCATTCTCTTTTATGTTGTGCTAGCAAGAATCCTGAGTTGGATCTTCTACAGGAGATTCTACTCAAGTTGACCATATCAGTCCACCACAATCCACCCCTGGTCAACTTGATAACCAGACACATTTCTTTAAACCACAGTCTCCAGTGGCAGATTTGTAAAGAGTTAACTTATCTTGGTCTATTCAGATTTACATTAATAATACAAGTATTACACTCATTCCCACACCAGAAACAATTATTCAAAGTCTCAACACCGATTACAAACAGGTGTCCAAAAATTACAACTATACAACTCCATTCCATCTCTCTTGCTTGTTCTAAAATAATAGTTTACAAAGTACAATATACCAATACAATGTATCCACATTAAAAAATATGGCTTCAAATTTTAATCTCTTTGGGTTTCCATTAACTTTAACAACAGAGCACAGCAACATTAAGAGATGCCCCACAGGATCTCCTGCACCCCAAATACACTCTTCTCTTCTGGTCAAAGTCCTCAAGTCACTTTTCCATTGTTCGGTTTCTTCTCCACAACCATGTTCTCCTCTATTCATCCTTGCAGTCCATAGTTCCCTTCTAGCCAAATGCTTCAAGTCACCCTGCTGGCTCTCTGCTCTCGATTTCCAACATAGATTCGGCCAAAGCCCTCAACAGTAACTATGCTGCCGTCCCAACACCAGACCGCACTGAAGTTTTTCTGCCACCCAGGCAATACCTCCAAACACAAGCAAAACGCAGACCGACCTCTGCCAAAGCACACCTACACCGCCTGGGATCCAGCAACCAACACAGTCTTTTGCAACAGAGGCCTCCCAAGCCTAATCTAACTGGCAGCATTTTCACCAGTTACTCTGGTTTTCCACTCTGTAACCAGAGTCTCCCATATAATAAATTTAGAACATTCTAGGGCTGCCTCCTCAGCTGGTCTCTCAAAACCTTTCCAAATTAATTCCAAAGGCTCTTCAGCCACATGACCAGGCAACATCACAGCAAGGATCTCAATTCTCTGGTACCGATTTCTGTATTAGTTACCTTTCTAGAGTCAATCAATGGTTTGCAAGAAAGCAGACTTAATATAGGACTTTTACACATTACAACATTCACACACACACACACACACACAAAGCCAAATGCAGGAAGAGTGCAGAATATCTACCTATGCACTGGAGACCTCAAAGATCCAATCAAGGGCTGGGAGCCATGGCAATGTCTCACGTACATCCGTGTCTGCACTAACAGGCTGAAGAAATCCATACTGGAGCCAGGGTACGACACTCAGAGTGGAGATGAAGACCAGAGCTCTCCTGAAGCAAACAGCAGCCATCCCCGAGGACAGCAAGGCCCCGAGCTCCTTCTGCATTGAGAACAGCTGAGTTCCCTTCTGAAGAACCAACCACAGCAGAGTTTATCCTGGAAAACAGCCAGCCCCATCTTCTGCTCCCGTTCTCCTTCATGCTGTGTTGGCAACAATCCTCAGGTGGATCCTCTACACCCAGAACCACACCAACTCGGTCCAGCTGGGGGTTCCTGCTCAAGTGGACCATATCAGTCCACCACGCCATCACTCCAAAATGTGGCTGTTACGATTTGGATCTTAACTGCTTCCCCAAGGCTCGTGCGTTAAAGGCTTGGTCAGCAGCCTGTGATGTTCCTGGGAGGTGCTGGAACCTTTAGGAGGTGGGGCCTCGTGGGAGGAAGTTCTGTCACTGGGGTTGTACCCTCTGCTTCTTGTCCCCCATGAGGTGAGAAACTTTGCTCCTAAAAGCGCTCCCACCATGATGTTCCACCTCACCATGCACCAAAACAAAGCAACCTGCTTATCATGGACCGAAAGTAAACATTTCCTTCTTTAAATTGATTGTCTCAGGTATTTTTGTCTGCAATGGGCAGCTGACTGATGCAGATGCCGAGGATTGAAGTTGGGCTGGAAAGGATCAGGGAGAGCTGGAGCTACAAGGCTGCAGGTTATTTTGTGCTGTGATCTGGCTGCCTTATGATTAGCAGGTAGCTAGCAGGCATTTGTCTGGGAGTGCAGAAACCCAAATGGCTTGTGGAGATCATGTTGGTGGCAGTGTTATGCTTATGTCAGTGTGTAAATCTTCATACTGAGCAAAGCACAAGGATGCATATGGAACCATCATTTACATCTTCTAAGCCAAAACCTCAAGGACAAGAAAAAGGAAAGTCAGCAGAGGGCATCACTTACACAATTATACAGTACTTCAAACCCATTGAATTCAGGGAAATCGGTCTGGGACACAGTGCCATCTAGTGGAAGTTATTGAGGTACATTTTTTTACATGACATTCGAAGAGAGTTTTAACTTTCTCGCTCAATTGCCGTAAGGGAAATAACTACATCACCTTGAGTTCTCCATGAATTCAGGAAGTAAAAAGCACATGAAGGGTTGAGAAATAATGGTACCTAAATCTTAGAGCACCCAATGCGTCCCAGGCACTATGCTGTGCATGTTACATTTACATTACCTTAACATCTCACGCCAATCCTGCAAGAGATGTTATTTCTATTTCACAGTTAAACTGAAGCTCTGTGTGTCAGGAACTTGTCTAACTAGACAGACTGGGCTGATGACCTGCTTTTCTGACAACTGAACTGAATCAAGAGCCCAAGGCCAATTTATAGGCAGCTGCCTTTAATGCTCTGTCAAATCCCTCATGTCCCCTTTATCCCTGATTCTCTTCTCTGGCATCCAGCAATATATAGTAACTACCTAGGTCTACCTATACTGTCCTTCTGCTATTTGTGTTTTATGATGTTTGGTCTCAAGAATTTATTTAGTCAACAACTATTTACTGAGCACTTTCTATAGGACAAGTATTGCTCCATATAGTTATGATACACCTTTGACTAAAGAGGTTAAAGGTCCTTGACCTAGCAGGCTTTACATTCTAGCAGGAGAAAGCAGATAATAAACAAATGGAACACACTGTTATGAAAGAAAGGAAAAAAGGGGTATAGTATTAAATAAGAGGGTCAAGGTGGGTGTCATGAAAAAGGTGTTTAGGACTTGAAGGAAGTGAGGGAGCAGTTCAGAGTCCCTGGGGGAGAGCTTTCCAGGCAGAGGAAGAGCTGCCGCAAAGGCCCCAGACAGAAGGCTGCTGACATGTCTGAAGAATAGCAAGCAGAACAGTAGAGGTCAGGAAGGTCATGTGGGAGGCTAGATTACACATGACATTGTGAGCAAGTGGGAGGACTTTGGTTTGAACTGAGATGGGAGCCATTGGAGGGTTGTGAAGAAAATGTATAATCTGATGTGCATTTTGATAGGCTTATTCTGGTTAGTGTGGGTCAAGAGTAGATGCAGAAAGAACACTAAGAGGCTCTTGCCATACTCCTGGCAAGAGGTGATGGTAGCTCAGAAGAGTGATGGTAGAGGAAGTGGTGAAAAGAGTTGTATTCTGGATGTAATTTGAATATAAAGGCAATGGAGTTTCTTAGACAAGGGTTATAAATTAAGATTTTTAGCTTGAGTGAATTAAAAGATGTATATGCCATCAACTGAAGGGGAGCAGAGAGAATGTAAGTGGAGATTTTGGGGAGGAAGATCAGGAGTTTATTTGGAGACATATAGGATGTGAAATGTCTCAGACAACCAGACTGAATGTGAATAAGGAGTAGGAGAGATGAGTCTGGAATTTGAGATCTATGAACTCGAGATATAAAGTTCGGATTTGCTGGCAGCAGGAGTGATACTTAAATGCTATGAGACTGGATGAGATCATCAAGGAAGGGCATATAGTCAAAGAGGATGATCAAGTATGCCAAAGTACAAAGGTTGAGGAGAATAACAAGAATAAAGATCTGACAACAAACCACTGAAACAAGAGGAAAATAAGGAGAGTTTTGTGTTCTGGAAAACCAGGCAGAACGTGACTCAAGAGAGTGTGATCAGCTGTGATCAGATCAAAATGTAAATCAAGCGAAACAAGGACTGAGAATTGACAATTGTCTTTAACAAAGAGGAGGTCATTAGGGTCCTTCAAAGAGCAGTTTTCGGTGCAGTGGTAGGAATAACAACCTGTTTGGAATGAGTCTAAGAGAGAACAGAAGAGGAATTAGAGTAGTAAGTACAGACAGCTTTCTGAAACTTTTGCTTCATAGGGAAGCCAGGAAATGGGACAGAAAACAAAAGGGAAATGAAAATAAAAAATGATAGCACGTTTGCATGTTGATCAGAAGGGAACTGTAGAGAGTAACAGTTACTAATGGGCGGGAGGAGTTGCTATTCCTCCTCTCACGCACTGAGTAAGTGAGAGGAGATGGGACCTAGTGCACAGAGGGAGGACTGGTCTTAGGCAAATGTAGGGATAGCTCATTTATGGTAACAAGTGAGAAAGCAGAGTATATGGATCAGATATTAAAAGTGGGTAGGGGAGGTAGAGAGAGTCTTTGGAGGTCCTTTTCTGATTGCTTCAATTTTCTCAGGGAAGTTGGAGGCAAGGAATCAGATGAGATCCTTGGAATCAGGGGGAATGAGTAGGGACGTGAGGAGATAGTGTGAAATATTTCACGATACTGGGAGAATGAATGGACTGGTAATGCTTAGTGTATTTAATTGCCTGGCAGTATTAAGGACCCACTTGAGTATGGTGGTGATAAATTTAAAATGAAACTCATTCCCTTGGCTTTGTGTGAGTACTTACATGTGTATGTTTGAGACCATGTACAGTTACGTGGTGCAAAGCAGAGTAGGTAGAAAGCTGCACTTACTCAGAGTGGTGATTTTATCAAAGTAAGGGAAGGGAAGGGGAAAGGTATACAGGTATGTTTACAATGACTGTGGAATTTCAGTTGGGTACGAAGGACCGGGGACTAAGGACAGAAAAAAGGTCAACTGATCAGATGTCTCTAGAAGTAGGTGCCAAATACAGGAAGTGGAGGTCAGAGAGTGGATAAAGACAAAGTTAAATTTGGAGGAGTAGCTGAGATACGGTGGAAGGCAAGATCATTGGAAGAATGAAGTCAAAGAAAATGAGAGGCAGGGTGGGGTGACTTACATGCAAGTATACAAAATATGAACAAACTATATGGTGAATGTCTAAAGTAAAGAAAAAACCACTGTAGTAAAAGACACATTGTCATTGAACCCCTTCAGTATGCCCCCACACACATACATTTTGAACATGCTTATTCATGTAACTTTCTGAGGCAGATTTGGAAATCCTCTTTTGTGTATTTACAAGGCATGGTGAAAAATACAGTGAATGTTGGTGTAGGCTCATCAAAACACTATGGCGTGTTCTCATCTGCCTTATTCACTGGATCTGGCATTGTGCGACTTCTAGCTCTTCCCCCAGGTCAAAATGACCATGAAAGGTAAACATTCTCATTCAGTTCAGGATATCCAAACAGCCATGAGGGCAAACTAAAGTCTCTAAAGGACTTCCGGAACCGCTTTGGAAAGTGGCAAGAATGAAGGGATAAGTGCATTTGAAGCAACGGGGAGTGTTTTGGTGGGGATTAGTGGCAATGAGTCTTTTACTGTAATCATTTTTAAAAATTTAAACACAACATATTTTCAATCATACTACAGACGAAAAACCCCCAAAAGTAAGACAGGAGTAGCACCGGAGGAAATGAGTAAAACAAAAACTAAAAATCACCAAGAAGGAGAAGGGACTGGGTAGTTAAAAGCAGTGTCAGTTAGGTGTGCTATAATCCGATGTAGAAGTTTAAAACTGGGGGCTTCAGGAAGGAGGAGGGAAGAATGGCCCGAAAGCAAAAAAGTAGAATAAGGATACCTGGTCTACTGCAGGCTCCCAGGGCCTGGTGCGCTAGCAGCCATCTTTTGAGAAGATTGTAGAGAAATTAGTGCCCTCAGAGCAAATCTGGTTTGAGCAAGATTGTAAAGAGGACAACCCAGAGATAGAGATATTTGCTGAGTGGTGAGTGAGAAAGGGTGCACAGGAAGGTTTCAGAAGTCTGGGAGAAGCAGAAGAGAATAGCATAGGAATGTACTATACAGACCCACATGTGGATTAGAGTAGATGGTGACCTAGAAGTCTAGGGGCTCTGGGATGGCTAGCACAGCCTGGCACAAAAGGTTACCTATACCAGCAAGTTCAGGGCAGAAAAGTAGGGTGAGAGTGTGTTGGTAGGTAGGGAGGGGCAGATTTCTGGGGCCTCCTCCTCACCTTTAAGGGAAGTGACTCAGACTGTGGGCTTCCTCACCAAAACATGTCATTGCTAACAGGATGGGTGTGCAAATTCTCTGGGTGACTTGCATTCTGACTGGGCTCTTTGGAGATAATGACACACATTTCCTGAGAACTGTGCAGACCTTTAATAGCAGATAGTGTGGTGGTTGTGTTCCAGAAAGCTTGGCACTGGGCAAAGTGATCAGAGCTTAGAGTAAGAGCAGGTTTCACCAAGATGCTCTGGAAGGTTGGGCCCGAGGTGGCTAGGGCTTGAACTGCTGGGGCAGCTTAGGAGAGCTATGCTGCTGGGGCAATTAGATAAGAAGCAGCTGAAAGCCCGATGGGTCGTGCAAGCTTCCAAAAAAGACTTTGGCTTTTTTTCTTTCCCAAAATCAAAGGTGCCATCAATGTTGGTGTGTTTACCTTTAGAAATGATAAGAATCCCAAGCAAACCAAAGCATCGTTTTCCTCCAAAGTACATTACTGTGATCAGTGGGAAGATTGCCCAGAGGCAGAGCAACAGGAAACATCCATTTCCCAGATGCCTGGCATTTGCCAGCCCTCACACGCTGTGTTCTCATGGCCCTCAAGGACTGGAGGCATAAAAGTGCCCGAGAAAGGGGCTTAGGAAAGCAAATGGTCTTTTCTGGTAGTCGTCGGCATCTAGGTTCACATGCTATCTGGACTGGCCTACGGTCGTTGCCACTAATGCTGTTGGGATGATGGAACAGACTGATTTCACCAAAGCTGAGGTCGAGGGAAACTGTGGTCCCCAGGGCCATGTAAAAACTGGCCCAGGGGAGCTGCTTCTGCTTTCCCAAGCTCGGCTGGCCCTCTGCTCACCATGCCGGGATGGCCCTGTGGCCTTGTGCCCATTCCAAGTCACATTTGGATTCTGGTAAGTGAGAATACTGTGGGCCTCCCACTCTTTTTAAATTACCAAATAAATAGATCTTGAAGGCCTGAGGCAGCTTTTGTGTATGTGGCTGAGAATATTTTTGTCTTAAAAGAGAAAAGGCAGCCAGAAAGAACCGTCTCCTGGCTTTAACTGGTCTCCATTGCCTTCTGAAATGGACCCTGGGAGATGACACTCAGGAGAAGAAAATAAATCTCTTAGGAGCCTGGAAGATTAGATTTTGGTAATGCTATAGTAGCTTCCACATGATACTTTGTTACCAGCTATGTTGAGAGGCAGAACCCACTTCATTAGAGTCTTGGTTAGTGTCTGGAGCATGCTTAATTCTCTTTGGCCTTCTGGGGCTTGCGGGGGCTGTCTTTACTGTGTCTGCTCATGACTCATGTTCACGAGTTTCACTGAAGATCTGAACTAGGACTGAAAATCGAACCTGATATAAAGTACTGTGAAATTTGATTAAAAACTGAGTAGGGAAGTAGTACTTTGTAGTCTTGACTCATCCGGTAGCTTGCCCACCAAGTCTGATCTTAATATGTTGAGAGTACTGCACTAGGAACTGGCAGCATTAAAACACAGCAGTTAAAAACAACAGGTGTACACTGTGCTACTAGAGGTGGCTAGTGTGTCTTTAACTGGGGAAAATAAAGTAGTAGGATGTCAATAAGCTCAATATGTTTTACTTATAGACTTTAGAAATCATAAAGAGCTACAGAAGTTTTTTTTTTTCTTTTGTAACAGTCTTTCTGTGAGTAATTTTCAAAAAATGGACTTGTAGTTTAAAATTGGGAAGCTTTACTTCAGAAACTCAGGATACTGGAACTAAAGAATCTAATACCAATTTTATGAGGATTTTTATATCGTACTTAATGCCGAGTTATGAAACAAATGTTGCCAAGTACCTTTTTCAAGCTGTGATACAGTGATGGCGAACCTTTTAGAGCATTCAGTGGTAACAAACAGCCGGCTTTGGCACGTGTGCCGCAGGTTCGCCACCCTGGTCTAGGCTAAAGAGCACTGAAGTACATCATGCTTCAAACCCGTTAAAATACCCTTGCCTAGAAACAAGCAGAAGTTATTTCCTACCTCCTCCAGGCTCCCACTTCTAGGATGTCTACTGACACACTTCTCGATGTATACCGGCTCTCTGAGGCTTACAGATATTTATTCACAGTGAATCCCACAAGGAAAGGCTTGGACTTTCTTTTTTCTTCTTACCTTTAGTTCTCTTTTTTCCATCTCTCTGATGTTCTGGAGTTTTCCAGCTGCTGCCTGGGGAACTCCAGCTCCCCTCCCCTCCGCCGGTGGAAAACTGTGGCAGAGTTACCTTCAAAATCCACAGCTTCTCAGTCAGGAGCCAAAGCGGGTCAGCTGACCATGGGTTTTAAACCTCAACCAATCAACACTGTGAGTTAGAGTCTTGCGTTATCTATTCCATCAGGAACGAAATGTTTGGTGTTTGATTGGTCAAAATGAATTCCATTATTCCTTTCTTTGTAAGAAGTCACAATCACCATGTTCTAGAACATTAGCCTGCGTCGAGGCGAGTGGACAATATGATCTACAAATTAAATTACTGTGTCAGCACATAAGGCAAAGAGTTTTTCCCTGGAAAGATGACCCGAACTCTTCTTATTATAGCATATGTTTAATTGGTTATTTACCTATTGTGTAAGCATATGTCTTGTTACTTCTCTGGCACTCCTGGTGACTGGGAGATTATTACGAGTTCAAGCATAACATATTTAAGGCATAACAATATTTAAGGAATATGTCTACTAAAGGAATAAGAATAGTTTGACTTCTTCTGACCTTCCTGAGTTATGATCAACTGTGAAGAATACAAACCCTTTTCAATTCTCCAACAAAGGGAGGGTGGAGGCAGAGATAGGGACAGAGAGTTAGAGAAAGGTATGTTGCAGGATATAGAAATACTGCTAATATAAATACATATTAACAACCCTTAAGAGATTAAATCTATTGTGTTGTTTCCTTTCCCTGCCTGCCCCTGTTTCTTTTCTTGCCTGTGGAACATGAGGAAAGGAACATATTTCCACGTTGAGGAGAATAAGGTTCTCATTTCATTCTGCCAAGACTGGAGTTTTCTTCTTTGTTTGTTAGGTCAACTTAAAAGTTTAAACATCTAAACTGTGCAACGTTGTTTAAAAATAAGCTCATTTTAAGTCTTAGACAAAATGAAAAAATACCAAACACTTACAGAAGGTGAACTAGAGAAAAACTTCCCATTAATAAACTCTGTTTTGGGGAGGTGGTGTGAAAAAATCTGGGAATATTTTGTCTCTTGGAAGGAAGATGCTCGCTCCTAAGACTCTCATGGAGTAAAAATACGGATTAAAAAGTCAAATGCCCAGACCGAGGTGAAGGGAAGGGCAGAAGTGCATGCTTGCATTATTTTGCACCAATTCAATCACCTCCAGGAATACATGAGCTTCAGGAGAACTCCTTGCTTTGGAGCCTTTGGACTGGTCGCCCCTGACCTGGATACACTGAAAACGGATTCAACGTGACGTAAAGCTTCAAACCTGAAGAATTGGTTTTGCATTCAGTAAAGACTGTTAAAAATATTTTTTATGGTTCAAAGAAAAAACATTCTTAATGGGGGGGGTCTCTGGTTTTGAATTGGGGGATCCCCCTAACATCCTCCTCATTCCTTTCCTTGCTAGGGGTCCCCGAGGTCAAAAGCAAGTGTGATGCCAGTTAGGTGAGGGGAACTCAAATGCTGATGGATGATTAGTTTACTCTCCTGGCTTCTAGTATTCTTACTCTAAATAGCTGAAGTGGGGCACATTAACAAGCGATCTCTTGGGGCTACTTTGAAATTCTAATAACCACCCAGTAAATGGTCACAACATTTTGAATTAAATTAAAAACATTTGAGAAAGCTTATGTGGCAGAATGTACTGTATTACCTTAATAAACAATTTTATTTGAGTAAGTCTGGGATATTTTAATATACTGGGATATTTTAATATAAAATTTCAATGTTGGAATTATCATTTGAAGATTAAGGCATTAAAAACATTATGTCTTCCCTTAAACTAAAGATTCTGTTTTTCTTGTACTTTACTGACATCATGAAGAATCTTCTTAAGTGAGCTTGCCTTATTTTACTTACAGTTTGAATAGGCTCCTTACTTCCTCCCTCCCTGCTTCCTTCCCTTCCCCTTTCCTTTTCCTTGTCCTTTCTTCTTCCTCTTCCCTTCCTTCCTCTCTCTCTCCTCTCCTCTCTTGTTTTCCTTTTCCTTTCCATCCCTCCCTTCCCTCCTGATGTGAGGGTCTTGCTAAATTGCCCAGGCTGGCCTTGAACTTGAGATCCTCCTGCCTCAGCCTCTTGAATAGCTGGAATTACAGGCATATGCCACTGTGTCCAGTTTATATGTTTTTTTCTTTAACTCCTGAATTTGCCAAATAAAATTTGTGAAGTAATGTGTTTCAGATCTACATTTTTTCCATGATCTTACATATTTTATCTCCTAAGAGTATTTAGAAAAATAATACAATTAGGAAAAATATTGTGGCGTAATAATTATTAACGGGATTCCTGGAGACAGATTGAAATTACTCCGTCTTCTGTGTCTTTTCTAGACACTCAAAATTTTTCTTCATCTTTTTGCTTTTGTGGAGAAATTTCAGTTGAAGATAGATTATTATTCTCTGCCAAAGAGCATCTTAAATCACAATGCTTTAATAATTTAAATCTTTTTCCTTAATCTCCTTAAAATATCAAGGTATGTATTGTTCACCTTACCTGGTTTTCGTTGAGACAAATTCTTATTTTAATTTGGGTATTTAGAAGAAGAAACAAACACATTTCATTTTTATATAGAATAAACTTTATTATAGACAAGGATCAAAAATAAAAGTTTTTATGTACATATGACATATAGTGCAAATGAAAGGCTTTTAAATACCACGGACAGACATGTTGTTGGAAACAAAATGAGATGGATGACGGGGGTTAAGATGGTCGTCCTGGAACTGCAGGAGGGGGTCGCCTAGTAAAAACAAAACAAAACAAAATAACAAAAAGAAAAACACAGATGCAGAGGAAGAAAACATGTTTAAATTATAAAATAAATCCAAATAATAGCATGCAAAAATATTCCACAGAAGTCAAATTCAAATAGGACAAAACAAAACAAAAACCAGGCACACATGCGGGGGACATAGAGGGACCACAAGACAACATTAGCAATTGCCAGGATGTTTCCTGGTTACCAGCAGTGTGCTAGGGCCAAGCCCACTCAGCAATCTTCTTATTTTGCACCGTGAAATTATAAGTTCATGCAATCATTTTTAGGAGAACCAGGGATGGTACCAGAGCCAAACACCTTTATAACTTGCATATTTGATTCCCAATCCTGATTCTGTGACACTCAATTATTTCCAGACACTTCAATGAATATTCCGAAATCTTTATAGGGGAAGAGCGAATTGATATAGAAACATGACATGTGAAATTATTTTAGAGTGAAGGAGATGAGGAGATGTCAGGAGATCGAGCAAACAGTGTAATCACAGTGCAGAAAACGGTCAGGGGTTAATCTCACGGAAGGAGTTTTAAGTAAGAATTTGCTCCTGGTGAATAGTCTTGACTTGTGGTAGACTGGAATCAGGCCTAGGGACACTAGGAAGTGAGGGCTGATCCACAGTGACCCAAGATTTTGCAAGATTTCCCTCCGTCTGAGAGCTGGGCACAACTGATTCATTCTGAAGTGAGTTCAGAGTAAAGGAAATTCAGTACACTGGATTTTTCTCCCTACCCCAAGCCTGGCTTGCACCTATCTAGTTAGGCCCATGGACTGTGAAGTCGGGTTCCAGAGGTGTGCATCCTTTGACAGCGGTCTCTCAGGTATTTGCCAAGAAGATGATTTGCAGACAGAGAAGATACAGCAAATATACATCGCCACGAACAGCAGAGGGGTAAACAAACAGCAGGCCAGGTAAAGCTTTCCCATTGGTTTCCCGAAGAAGTCTACACTGGAATTTCCTCTTTCAAACTGAATTTGTAATGAACACAACAGGGCAGCAGGCCAGAGAACTGTGAGTTTATGTCAGACCCTGCTCTCTCTGGGGTTTTGCTTCGGCTACTCCAGGTGTTCAACAAATACTTCCCTACTCGTTAATCTCGTAACACTTCGGTGAGTGGAGCTGTGAAGTCTATAAAAAACTAAAACCAAGAAACCTTTTTAAAAAATTTTCTCTTGTGTGTGATGTCAACAGAGACAAACCTATAGCTATTTCTGAGCTATCCTTCCCCCAAATCAACACCAGTTTCTTTCAATCCAGTTTAAGCTGGCTACTGTAGAGAGACTTTCTGTCCATTTAAACGATGAAGAACTTATTATTGGTACCTAACCTTTCAACGGCGGGGGTCTGCGAGCCTTTAGCTTGAGAGATCCAGGTAACTGGTGTCCCTGGTGTTTTCATGAAGAAAGTGTGATTGAATTTCTGTCAGGCTCAATGAGATTTATCACTGGCCCAGCAAACAAACTACTTTTGAATTCTGAAGGGGCTTTAGAACACTTTAATTACCTCAGCAGGGCGGGGAGGTGAGCCATTAAAGTGAACAGCCAGTCCACAGTGCCGAAGGGACTTTCTGTGGGCCTCTGCCAATCGCTTTCCTGACCGAGCTGGGTGGGTGTCCTAATCCAGGAACAAGATCAGAAACTTTATGTGTTGAGGCCTATTTCACCAACAGCTAGAATGTTTGCTTCAAACATCAGGGTGACATCTGTCTTCTCAGATAGCTCTTTACATCTTTACATACGTTGCATCTAATTTTCCACTCATTAAAAAAAAAAAAAAACAAAAAAAACACTGCCGCCGATGCCAACATTTAACATTTAGTGAGTGGGTCAGAGTTAGTTCTGTCATGACTCTGGGCAGTTTGTGTTTTTGCCAATTCATTTCTAGAATTTTCTGTATTACTTAGAGTGCTTGACAGCAAGAAGTGACTCTACCGGGCTTATATCTATAGTGTTACAAACGTATCTCATGCAATTGCTGCCCCATCATGAAAGTTGGAGTCGTAATCTGGATAGAGAATTGTTAACACATTTCAAAGCTCATCCATACGATTACTTGCCACATAAGAATAAAGATTATAACCTGAAGTTATAGTTTCTTAAATGTTCTGAAAGATAAATTAATAGAATTGTTTGACCAAAACACTAAGGTAAAGAGATGAGAAAATCTGCATATGGAACATGGGAATAATTTATATATCCGTGACTCAATTATTATTAAGATTGACGAACTACTCACATTCTCTTGGATCTACTTCATTGCTGCAATTAAATCCGATACTGATGTTTCTCTGGCAAGATCCCTAGAAAGGTTTTTCATATAATTTTTTTCTTCTCTGTGAAAATCTCACCAAACATCCTCCGCTTGCTTTCTTTGCCCATCATTCGGGTAACTTACCATCTCAGGACAATGGGTGAGCCTGATGGCTCGGAAAGCAAAGAAAAGCAATAGAAATAGGTATTCTAAATTCTTCTCTGACGATCTCTAATTTTAAACCAACCTAGATCCCTTTCATAATAATCTCATGAGGATTATGTACCTAATTTAACAGAGCTTTTTTTTTGGAGAGTAGGAGAGACAAATTCAAAAAATCATCTGAATGCTCCCCCGGGGCTCATAAAGACTCACCGCCTGTGTGTCTGATTTGCTTCAAGTCTCCTGGTCCCTGGGACCTTTGTCCTGGGCCTCGATATTACTGTGACAAAGCATCAGAGATCTGGGAGGATCATCCTGAGTTGGGGGTACTGTTGCCCTTTTACTTGATTCTATCACCCGATGTTTTGTTGGTGATAGTCTGTACTAGGATGAGCACACTTAATGCATTTACCTGGCCTAACACCACTGAAGCAGCTAGTGCGGGCTAACTGCTGAATCAGGACCTCAATTACTTGCCATAAAATATGCTTTTTGTGGACATAACATTAACATCATTCCTCCTCCTACTTCTCAGATTTTTTGATAAATACTTATTTTTCAGTGGTTAACATCACACACCCTCTAGCTATCTAAGGTTTGGGTCGTTCAGTCTATTCAAACAATTATTTCAAATAGGGGAAAAATTCTTTCCCACTCTCCTGCCTTTGAGTTCTCCAACTTGTTGCTTTAAATTTTTTTTTCTCGGGGTTGGGGAGTTAGCTCAGTGGTAGAGTGTGTGCCTAACAAGCGCAAGGCCCTGAGTTTGATCCCGGCACCACCCCCACCAAAAATTTTCTCCTTTCTCTGATTAGCGATGGAAAAGTAAAATGTTACCATCCTCTATTTTGGTAATTTGGGGGTGATTCAAGCATAAGAGCTATACATTTTTAATAATCTCAGGTATTACTAAAATACATATACATGACTCATATACAAGAATGAGGAAAGGGGGGTCCTTCAAATGTTATAATTTATTTCAGGTTCAGAAATACAGCTTCACATTTTCACAATAGGTACATGTGACCTTCATGAATGATACAGGCTTTAGGAATCTGCTTGAAAATTTCCATTCACAGAGTCCATATATCAGCAGTAGAAAGTGCCAAGAAGACAAAGAAAGTATTCTGGCTCATATTAATTAAGGAATCAACAGAGAACACAAGATTTCACTTTTGTATACTACTCCATAAAAAAGTGACAGAAGAATTTGATTCAGAAAAGGGAGAGAAGAGGAACATAGACAAGGAAGTATGACGAAGGCTGTCCTATGAAATAAAACACAAATCAAGTTAATAGTGGTAAGATCTCTGGCCAGGAGAAATAACTTGTACAGATTGGCAGAGGTCAATGCAAGAGGGGAGGGTAATTTTTGTCATGATTTAAAAGTTACATCACAAGCAAAGTTTAAATAATTAAAGGGTAAAGATTAAAAATAAATTAATGCTGAGCCGCAAGTGAAACCCTCCACTGGAGAGGTGAGAAGTCCACCAGTATACCAGTATGAACAATCGGAAACAGGAGCCTCTTCCTCAAGTTTCCTCCCTTGCTCTCACACACACACATTCTTACATATATGCATTTATATATATACACACACACACACAAATGGTAATGCATATACTACATATATTTCAAAAATATTCGTAAAATTTCACATACAGAGCACCACACAATTTTAAACATACCAACTAAACAGAATGACTAAGATTATCTAGAAGACACACTAGAGCTCTTCGGAAAGGGTTGAGTGATCTGGCGAACTAGCCACTATTTCTCCAAAATCATGTACCTTCATTCACACTGTTATGGTTTGTGTCTAGATGTTCCCCCAAAGCCTCATGTGGTAAGAGATAGCTGGATCTAGAGTGTGTGATTACTAAATTGATCCATTGATCGGTCTGGCATTGTTCTGCTGGGATCAAGGATGTGAGCCTGAGATTGGGGGATGGGAGTGTGGGCTGCCCTGGGGGCAGGTAGCCTAGATAATAGATACAGGAAGAAGCTTAACTAGCTGCTTGTTTGCATGGCTTATTTGCATACATTCCTTGCATTTTCTTCACTTTACTTTGCGGCCGGCCGGCTGCCGGTCTGCCACGCTGCCCCGCCGCCTCGGACCCAGCGGACTATAGACTGAAACCTCTGCAGACTGTGAGCTAATAAACCTTTCTTCCCCTAACTTTGGGTGTCGAGTATTCTGTCCCAACAACGAGAGAAAAGTAACTAAAACACACACTAAACTCTGAGCTCACAGATAGCTGTCCTCAGGGGAAATGGCACAAGATGCAGGGCCTGGTCTCACAGGTGATCTTTTTTACATTGAGTTCAACAGTTCAGAGATCCACTATTTAGGCCTTATTTTTAATTCTAAGAGGATTGCTGTCAATTTCAAAGAACTGTATCATTTTGCCAAATGAAAAATGTTTACTTGAAAAAGTTGATAACCCAACTCCAAGGAATTAAATAACTTCTCTCCTGTGTTTAAAAAGCAATTTTACTCAGAAAATGCCATGACTCTTACTATGTGGCCGAATATCTTTATTTTTTTTTACATTTCATATAGAGAAAAAATGATTACATATATCAGCTTAGCTTTTGAACATTCAGCTTAGCAATCTAAAAATAACTCATAATTCTAGCTGGAGATCTTAAAGGAAGGTTTCCAGAACTTACAGTTATCGAACTACATTGTCAAAGGTAATTCCATCTTAGCTAGCAGTGCTGTGGATTTAGATACAAATGCCTGTGGATATTACCTTGTTGTCATGGTTATTGTAAGCTTTGTGCCTCTCAAAATGATCAGAAGTTAGGAAATTTTGTATGTTTCATGTATACTATGAGAAGTGAACCATTGTTATTATGTGTTATGGCAGATCCTCCAAAGGTGTCTCTTGGAGTAGCAGTTTAAAAATATATTCATACTCACACATACTAAGCACATGTTTACATAGATATTTACACCTGTACATATACATATATATACACAGTGCACATACAATCGCACTCATGCTTGTGGCATTTTAGCAAATGCTTTTAAACTTACTTAAAGGGAAACAAAATACATGTACTTACAGGAACAAATTTACTATGCATATACCATACACATAGAGACACATGCATAGAAAATGTGTACACAGAAAACATCAACATTTGTCACATACTGGTATTAGGTCCCATTTCATATTTGAGAAGTATGGCTACAGTTTATACTAAAAACTCACAAAATTAACCTATGTAGCTAACTTTTATCCTAGATTCAGAAGGTTTACAGTTATATCACAGAAACTGGTTTCATTATATTTTGGGATAAATTTGTGTCTGAACATGTAGCAATTTGCTAATCAACAGACCCTACTGCTCTTCTATGTTATAAAACACAGCTAAAAGCAATACTCAGAAGGATATTCTCGGTAGGTGATTTCTGGAAATGCAATCTGCCTATCTAAATCAACTATTTCAATGATCTGTCCACGACTGAGTAAACAGTTATTCCAATTAGTCCACGTGCATGCAAGATTTAGCATGTGAGAATAAAATTAGGTTTATCTATCAAATAACACATAGTTTAGTTTTTCCAATCCTAAAAACATTTGTTTCAGTATTCCAGACAAGATGGAGCTACATCTCTTGTGTTGACAGTATCAGAACTATTAGAAACAGAATAGGAAACAGAAAGTTCTTTAAATTGCATTCCCATCCTAAGGTGTGATGCGCACGCTGAACCTCCAACTACACGCATACATCCCAGAGCTTCAGACTTTGTTCATGTTGGCATCTCCTTTTAGCAGGATGCAAACGCTTATGACATACTGCTACAACAAAGTGAAAATATTCTCAAATGTGACTCCTGAAATTTCAGGCAGACTGGGTTCTATTAGACGTAACTTAGAAGTAAAACAGAATAAAAATGTACCAACAAAAGGAGACAATTGGGACAGTGCATCTGTGGGACTATAATCTAAAAACAAAAGCCAATGATGACAAATGCCATTGTTTATGAATGCCTAAGATCAGTGGAAAGAAACATGGAAAAACAAATCTCCAATTTTCTTTGACATGGTTTGTGCTGATCTGAAAACACACCAGTGGTTGTCCACAGTATTTTCTTCTAACAGAAGGAAATTTTTGAAATACAGCAAAATGCAAAACCACATTTAGCACAAAGCCAAACCCTGAAGTATACAATCTGTTACTGCCTATTTTAGAGAATTCAAAAGAAGAAGCAAAGGGAATCCTAAAAAGAGGGAGTTTTATGAGAAGATTGCAGATTGTTTTACTGTTTGTATATTTAACATTTTACTTATTGTTAAAATGTACTTTATATCTTGCACACTGGTTCCATTTGAAGAGAGTTTTTCTATTTTTTGGTCAAAGAGAAAAAATAAGATATAAGAGGACTTTAGGGTGATAATGTTCTCTCTGTAAACACTTGTAAATTTGAAAGCTGAAATGTCCTTTTTCGTAAATCTTGTATTCTCCATTTTTTCCAATTATAAGTGTGCTAGCTGTTACCCTTTAGAATATGTCCAATACAATGCCATTCCACATGGCAAATTCTCTTTTTAATAATGGTTAGAAGTTTCTACTCCACACTTTATGAGTATCTGCCTTGGGTATAAACTGCACAGGAAATTAAAGTTAAGTTAACATACAAATCATGTTTGTTGCTTTCAAAGGGAGACATTTAGTTAGTAAAATCTGATTTACTTCTGTAGAATATGAAATAGTGTCATGGGACACCATGATTCACTGAGTACTTGCTTTGCTGTCTGGGAACAGTTAGCAGACAAAATTCCAATTGGCTTCTGACTGTTTCCTACATGTTAATCATCTGCTGCTCAGTGGTGTAAAACCCACCCTCAAGACTGAGGCATTAAGCTCCAAGCTAAACTGCTTTTGTAAATCCTAGAAATTGCAAGTTTGCTTTGGTTCTCAATGTTTCAACACTATGTTCTGGAGTAAGCTAGGTGGGGACTCTGAAGTATCGTATCTGTAAAAGAGAGAAGGCTGCCTTAGACCATGGCATCTTTGACTGACTTTTCTTTCTAGCCCAGGTACTGTTCTTTCAACATGATTATCTCATAGTAAGCCTCAAGATTTCTTAAGAAACCTTAAAACGTTGACTTGGGGAATTGCCAGCAGTATATCACTTGTCTGGGATGTGCAAGACCCTGGATTCATTCCCCAGTGTTCAGGTGGAGGGGAGAATTTAGAATGGATACTCATACTACATCTTTTTAAAGGGCTCTTACATAATTATTTATATGCAAATATATAAGGGAATTACAAATTAGAATGGAAAGAATTTTTTGTTCCGAACAAAATAATAAACAATAATAAAAAAATTGGAGTTAGTACCAAAGTATAGTTAGTCATGCCAAAAATTAGATCAACTGGAAAAATTAAACATTTTCCAAGTTGGTCTTCAATGTCACTTACTAGGAGGTGACTCTATAAGTAAATAAAGGTATTACATTTCTCCAGACATTTTTAGAGATGACACGTTTTGCTTCTTCCTTGAACTCTGAGACTCATTAAATCCACTGAATTATTACCTCAAACAAGCTTTGATTTCATTGTGGCCTATTCTTGTAGTACGAAGCAAAACATATTGGCACGAGGAGCAGCTTGTAGTATGAGGCAAAACATATTGGCACGAGGAGTGAACAATGCAAACTTTTCCTTTGCAAACTACCTTGTGCTTCTGGAAAAGTCTTATTCTCAAGGAATTCCAAATTTGAAAAATCACTTCCTAGCAGTCTTATGAAATAAAGAAGAAGGAAAGAGTAGCTAAATATGTAATTATAGGGTAGGTGATAGCACTAATAATAGACAAGAGGATTTCTGCCATCCTAAACAGAAAGAGAAAAGAAATATGTATGGCTTAGTTCTAAGCTCACTAGTATCTCCTATCTGTTAAGAATTATATTTAATGAGCTACCTTGTAGACAACTTGGAAAAATTGTCTAAAGCAGTTTCAGATATATGCCAGACTAGGCAAATGGTACCCAAAGTACAGGGCTGCTCTACAAACCTACATTGGTCAGCAGTTTTCAAGAGTCAAACCCCAAAGATAGACACACCATAAGCAACGAAGATGAGTGACAAATGCGTTAGTAAAACTGGTTACTTGCCTACTGATGTCCACACATGCGACTACTCATGGTTTACTGCAACAGTTATCAAATATGTTGCTTTCACATAATTCGTTAGTGATTAATTGCCATGCCAGACACTTCACTTAGTCTAACAGAGAGGATTCTAGTGGACGGATTATAGTGGGACGAGTTGGTGATGGGGGTGGTCTCCGGCTAGAAAGAGAGAAAGAGACAAGTAAAGAAACAAATAGAATAGCAGAGAGTTGTATCCAAGGACACCGAGAAAGAGCCATCATGCACATGCGCATGCAGTATGGGCCGGCAGGAGCAATCGCAGTCTGTATTGATGGAGTACTATTGTCATCTTTGATTCATCTGGCAGTTTTCAACGAAAACTTAGGTATTTTTCCCAGGCAAATCTTTCTCAAGTCAGCCTTTTCAATACTAAAAGTAAGAAATCATTTGAAAGCTATCTAAAAATACTGCACATATTTCAGCCAATAGAGTATAATGATTATGTACAAGGAACTGTGCTATGCTTTACCTACTCTAGGAACTATAAAGTTAATATTAAGTCTCAGTGGACCATGGTTTTTGGACATTTATCTGTCATTATATAATTTTCTTCCTCTTTTGCTATCAGGATGTTAGTTCCTAGCTTTCAGTGCTTGTCAGTAGCTTTCTCCAATTTGTTCTATAGATTGCTTCTAATTTGCAGGGCACTAGAAATCCAAACAATCAAGTGTTTAAGAGCTCTCTGCAGTAAGGGTCAACAGGTTCAATCTGAGCAACCGAGGAAACTGTGAGCTCTAGTTCCTGTTTCGGGTCCTAAAGGTTTTATGATTAGCAGTAATACTGATCGTTTTCTGGTTGACGGTGGTGTTTCTGAAAGCTGAATGTGCTGAGGGAACATATTCCAGCTAATTGAATTTTACTGTCATCAAGAATCTCATTACTATCTAGTAATGTTATTTATTCCCTGAACTGCTACATTTATTTCCTAAATGTATTAATGAGTTTGTGTGTGTGCATGTGTGTGTGTGTGTGTGTGTGTGTGTACTTCATATGATGTACCCTGGGAGTAACTTTAATACTGCCAAAATGTCATCAAATTATACAAACTGAGACATTTCTTTTTGATAAAAGCTCTCAACTGATTTTTCCCAAAGACTCCTTCTACAATTATAGTCACATCACGGGATTTTCTTCCAAGTCGGCAACAATAAATTGATCAAATTGAATGTCTGTTTTCAGGTATGAAGAAGTGAAGTTCGAAAAGTTGAAGTGAAGTTAGGAAAGTTAGAAAAATCATATCCTTGTTGCCTGCCAGGGCCCTGGGCGTGCCTCCCCATCAAGTAATGACAGCAAGAACAGCAAAATAGTCCGCAGAAAATCAAAGCAAAAGCAAAAGCAAGAGATATTACCGAGTAACAGTGAAAATACCGACCACTTAGACATAAACTCATAAATACTGAGTTCTGTTTGCTTCCTATAACAAAAACATGTCTAAGAGGCTTTAAAGTAAACCTTTTCCTGTGAAGGTGTAGTCCAATGTCCTGTACTAGCTTTGTTATTAAGCAGGCACTCAAGTTTTAGAAGTATACTCAGAGATACATTGTAGACACAGTAAGAAAACTAAACCTACATTAGTGGCATAATTTAGTAAGCAAATAAGTCTTCTTCCTGCAGAAAGGCTACGGCGACCACCTGAAATGCTCTGGTAATTCTCCACCAGGATAAATTGTCTCATCATTTCGTTCTGACTTGTGGCCATGCAAAAACCTCTTTTTCGGGTCTAGTGTTCACTCTTGTTTAAAATGGCCATATTTCTTACAAACTGAATCCTAAACCTGCTTGTTCTCCCCTTTGAGGTGAAGTTTCTTGAGGCCGGAGATCATGCCTATCTTGGTTGTTTCACATGGTGTGTAGCATGGTGTGACTTGTAGTTACATTCTTGATGTCCTTTTGTTCGTCTTCTAATACTCCCCTCATCTTTCAATACTCATCGGAACCTTCTCTGTCCTACCTGGCCCTGTTCAGACTCAGCTGCTTCCATGGCATCTCCCCACACCTCCATTAGTAGTCGTTACACTGATTCCTACCAGGTTTACATGTTTATCTTCACTGATTAGAAATGTGCAGCGTCCTCCACTGCATGTTTCTACAGTGTCTAGCCTCTTGCTTATTGTTTAGTCAGTGAATGTTGGGCAGCTGAACGAAGGAAAGTTATTCCTCTGGAAGTAGAGTAACTTCAGCATATTTATGATAGTCTCTGGTCTTATCACGATACAAGGGTATTTGTTAGTAAGTCACAACCACGGTGCAAAAGTGCAGATGTGACATGTAGGACTGAGATTCCTGGAAATTTTATGTATAAAAAGGACTGGACTACTCAATTCTTTAGTTGGTGTTTAGAATAAGTACCAAATAATAGGCCCCTGTCCTAAGGGATTTTGATAAATAAGAATGTAACTTATGGTGATGTATTCCTAACAATTAAGCAGTCATGGGGGTGGATACAGACAGTTGCCCAGAATTTGAAATTGGAGGGAAACTCTACCAATAACAATAGACTTACCAAGGGGTTTTTATTTGAAAAAAGTGTATCAGGCTATGCATTCAGTGAAAGACATGATATACTGTAGCATGGTAGACTAGAAATTGTTTTATGCAAATTGATAACTTGGAACCAAGAAAGAAGGGAATACAAAGGGATTCTCCTCTGATCCCTTTGTTCCTGGTTTAAATGTCATTTCTTAGTTCTTCTAGACCATCCCACTTTCCTGTCTCTGCTTCCCATCCCATCACTTAACTCTGTAATTGTGAATTTATTTACTACACTATTGCCAATGAATTAAAAGTTCCCTGGGAACAGAGACCAGGTATGTTGCATTTTTATATATATTCAGCATTCATTACAATGTGATTAAAGGGCAGTAAATAAATATTTGTTGGGTAATGGACAAATGAGTGAGTGGATGACTGAAACATATTGCCGAACCAACACAATAATTCAGGCTATACTCAAAGCTGGGGCAAAGTGAGCACATCCAGTGAAGCCAGGGGTGCAAAATTCTGTGGCATTTGTCAGAGGCTAATATGTGAAGCAAAACGTTTACACAGAAAAAGTCCTGTGCCAAAAGTCAAATGATGTGGACTCTAGCTCCAATTATTGAATTGTGCAATCATTAACTACTAAACTTCCCTAGGTCTAAACTTCTCAACTATGGCACAGACTTGACCAGATGATATGTGCCGGACCTTCTGGTTATATACTGTATGCACTATTAACTGAACATCTGTTTTGTGGACTGCATCATGTTGGATAATTTTTAAGGAGCTTAGAACATTCAAAGTGACAGACTAGTGGAATAAGACAAAATGTCCAAGTAGTTTTACTATAGCACTACATTTTAAGTGGAATAATGGGGCAACATTCTGTAATTCACAGTTTAAGAGTACACTCTGAGAAGGCTGAAAATAAAATGGTGTGGTTAAACCAAGGGAAAACATGATTTTAAGTGCTGCGTATATAACTCGGAAGTTGTGAAGGTGTGTAGGTCTATCACGCGTGAAAGAAACTAGAAATTAAATGATGAGAATCGAGGAGCTAATTGGTAACGATGAAGAATAGAAAAATTAAAATACTCTGATGGCACAGCGAATTCTCATTAATCTGCTTTTTAATTCTTGGACCATGCTGAATGGGTCACAAGAAAGACCTTCAGTGGGCAGCTGAAGAAAGGTGGCAAGAGAGGACACCAGGAGAACACGTGTTTCTGCTATCTGCCTGGTCTGCTGTGCATTTATTCCATATCCCAGAACTTAGCATGGCCTTTGGTTCGTAAGTATGTATTTTCCCAAATAACTCAGGAGAACCTATTCACCTATGAGCTCCTTAAGGGATTTGCATTGAAAAAACCTCCCCATAATTGTGTGGTGAATTAAATGACTGAAACAATAAAGGGCAAAATTTCTGTAATCATTTCTCAACATGACTAGGATATCTTTGAAATATGCCCAGTTTCAGGTTAAAGGAGCCCACTTATGTACTTAGTAATTAAAAATCATAAAGATTCTCTCATTCTTCTAGAAGAAATAAGCATTATTTTATTTCTAAAACAATAAAAACAGTAATCTTTGTGTAAAATTCTACTAGAAAGCAATCAAAGAGGAGGATTAAGTTGTTCAGGGTGAATTTTCTTAATAACCAAGGCTAAGATGTTTGCCAACTCCAGCACCAGAAAAACATATAAATTTTACTGTTCAAGTTCATTTCACTGGTCCAGTTCCTAACCATTCAAAGAGTTTCCAAAGACATTCACCTCATTTTGGGCACAGCAAAGTTTTTTGTTTTGTACCAAATTTTACTCAGTTGCTTTGTTTCATGACAGGCTTCATTAAGTAACCCATTATAATGCAATGGAGCATCTTGTATAAGTTAATATTTATTGAAATACTTCGATGTGTGTGGGCAGTTTATGGTTATGATAGATGAGCCATATTTCTGTTTCCAAATCAAAGGGAAAGATGTAATACTTGAGGTTGTATTTGTAGCTGCAGGGATGGACCATTCACTGTATTGTGGACAATGACAAATTTTGTAAGAAAGTCTAATGCTTATGCAGGGTGGGTGGCATTTTGGGGCAGAAAATGGCTTCACTGATAAGAGAGAAAAATGCATAGTTTGCTTTTTCACTTATTTCATTGTCCTTTAAGAATAGAAGAGCTAACATTTTATTTGTTCTTCTTTAGGTTAGCTGGTCTTGAGTTCTTACGATGTGAGGCCATCTCAACGGGGTTGGGGGAAAATAGGGCAAACTGCTTTGGTGCCTCAGCTCCTGGGTGGGTGTGGAAACTATTTCTCTAGTCTCTTATTTCCCGGGAGCATAATGTGGGTTTCTGAAGGAGCTTGATCTTTATGCAGCTGCAGATGGGAAGCAGGGACCAGTGGCTGTGAGGCAGACTGGGCCCGCAAAACTCAGTCTCCTTCCATTCCTACCAAGATGCCAGTCTACAATTGGTTCTGTTGGGCAGTTCTATGGGCATGGTCTAGTGCAGGTGAAGGATCTCAAATTGTACCTTGCACCAGAATTCTCTGGAGGACTTGCTAAAGCACGGGTTACGAGGTGCCACCCAGAATTGCTTCTGGGGTGGGACATTTCCAACAAGGTGATGTGGATGTTGCTGGTCCTGGCACCATGCTTTGAGAACCACTGCTCTGAGGCATAATAAATGATTTTGACCTTGGATGTCAGTTCATTTCTAGAGAAAGTCAAAAGTAAAGGAGAAAGTACTAGGAGAATCTTAAGAGGGTTGAAGAAATGGCCATAAAAACACTTTGATGGTTTAGGAAATTAGGCTTAATAAAGCAGTTTTAGCTTCAAGTTGTATAATGTCTATTTTTTTTTTTTTTTGTACCAGGGATTGAGCTCAGGGCCTTGCACTTGCTAGGCAAGCATTCTAACCACTGAGCTAAATCCCCAGTGCAGCTTCATGTTGTAAAGACCAAGATATGGTAGCTTTCTTATTAGTCCTCACTAGCATAATGACTTGCTTCGGGAAGTTTATATTTGCTCATGCAGATGGTATTGAAAGTAAATATGTCTAAGTGTGCATTCAAAGTTATCATCGTCAGGAAAAATATGTTTGAAGTCCAACCTAATTAGCTGGCCCCAAATTAAAAAGAAATGCTCAGAATAGATACATAAAGGTTGCTACTTCTAGAGGTACTTGCTTCAGAGTGTAGTTATTTGTATAAAAAAAAAAAGACATGCAATACTATAGGTTCTACTTAGGAAATATAATTGAATCTCAAAAATATAATTGTGTCAAAAATTCAATTCACTTTTAATTACATCTACGATCAAGGGAAAGTTATACATTCCAGGTTTTCAGAGCACTGAAGTCTAATATCAACTTGTTCAATTTTTTAATTTAATTGATAGTGAAGGATTTTGCCTACTTAACCACTAGATGTAAGGCACCTCCTTTCTTTTGGCCCCATATCTGATGAATTTCTTAGTAAACAAACAATGTTTCCTAAATTTCAGGGATTGAAATTCTCCATGATCTTTTTGAAATATTTAGTCCTTGCATCATTTTTCAAAGTTCGAGGCATCCATATCTTATCTGAATAATATTCTAACCCTCCTATAAGCTCAGATTTCTCCTAACACTTCATGCAGGCTTCCATCAGGAAGCAAATGGGAGCCGGGCCCAGGGCGACCCAGGGAAGGAGGGCACACGCCAGGCAGGATGGAAAGGGGACTATGGTCCAGGACTTCTGCTTTCCCTTATGAGTGTCTGCTCTAAAGAACACAGTATTTTAGATTTCAAGATTGTGTTTGCTTTTTTGAGCATTTATTTAATAAATAGTTTCTACATATCTAGGAGGCATGAGGCTAAGTTCAGAAAAATGCTGTAACAGTCATGATTTTGTCCACATGCAAGATAATACCTTGTAATTTATTATCAAAAATACTACAGGATACTATCCAGCATATTTTTGGCCTTTTTTGGCATAAGTAACACTGTCTAAGTCAATGCTGTCCAAGAATAGTTTAAAGTAGATGTTGGAAAGAATACAAGAGTTGGAGTCTATTTAAACAGTTTATGGGATTCTCTAATGTGATTCTTGCTACGTGTTAGAGTAGACATTTCTTTTCTCTTTGAATATGAACCCATGATTTTATAATCTGTATCACTGGCAAAATATTAATTCATTGAATTTGAAATAAGAACGTAAGAAAATTGTCCACAATTTTTATTTGATGATACAAACATATAATATCCTGTATATATTAGTCTCTGGGATAAATGGTAATATAACCTGCTTCGTCACTTTCTTTACATTGTCCTAAATGCCTGACTTGGATCTCCCTCAAAGAGGAGGTACTAACATACCCACTTCTGGGGTTGTGGCACAAAGGCAGCTTAAGGAATAATTTGCTCATATTAACTCTGCTCAGTTTATGATTTATAAAGAGTTTTATAACAACACTCACTCAGGAAATGTTTAATAGAACAAAGAAGTATTTTACGTTGGTTCATAAAATATACTGTTTGGAGCATATTCCACAATAAATTTTGATTGAGCACTGCAGGGCAGCTCATCTCGTGCTCTTTCCTCCCTTCGATAAGCCCTGTGTGTACCCAAGGTGCTATATTAAAGAGTTAGAGACACAGAAGCAGAGATAGCCACTGTCTGCAAGGAGGGTCTTGTTGCAATGGGGAACAAGTTAACAGTGACAAGGGTGGGCTACAGGCTCAGACAGGACTGTGCTTCAGGAGTGGCAGGGACACCTAGAGTCCTGTCCCGGAGTTGGAAGGAGACTTGGGGGTTAAAAGGGCTTCCAGAAAGTCGGGAAAGTTTAGAAGCCTGGCATTCCAGGAACAGGAAAGGGTGTGAACCAAGGAAGAAAAGCCAGAAGAAGTATTGCTGGTTTAAAAAATGAAGCATTGTCTTATTCTTTATTACAAGTACCAACGAGTCCCAAGACCTAATACAATCCTAAAGCAGATAACTTAGAGGCTTTTTAGTTGTACGAAAATGTGATACCTAAAGGCATTACTTTGGAGATTAACTTTTTTTTTTTTTATCTATTTTGGCCTCTGCATGGTGTCACTGACAACAGAGAAGCTGAGGTAAAGACTGAAGAGATGCAAAGAGGCAGGAGGTAAGAGAAACAGTGTGATGACACTGTAGAGAGGGGGAACTTGGTTTGTCTTAAGAGATTTAAATGAGCATGGCTGTGGAATTAAGTCACGTAGTGCCTCTTCCTATGAGCTACCCTCACTCCCTCTTTTCCTCCCTCTCTCCCTCCCTCCCTTCCTTCTCTCCTTCCTTACCCCCTTCCTTCCCTCTTTCCTTCCTCCCTCCCTTCCTTCCTTCCTTCCTTTCTCTTTCCCTTCCTTCTTTTGCCCAAAGAGCCTTTCATGAATTGATGCACCACAGAAACCTACTCCCATTGATGAAGGGGTAAACTTTTTCTGCTCCTCCTCATCTTCTGTCCTTTGCTCCCTCCCGCTTTAGGGACCTGGAAAGGGAAGCAGGCGCTGCCATTTGAAGGAAGGAAGAGGCTGGGAAGGAGGTGCTGAGAGCAGCTGGGAGAGGGAAGCGTCCATTTCTGAATGTGTATTTCTTTGTTATCCAAAGTCGGGGAGAAGAAAAAGCATAATAGGGAGGAAAACGGCAGCACTTTGAATATATGAAACTGTAAAAACCTTCCTGCTTTAAGGAGACAGAAGAGATGTTTGTGCCTTTGTGAGACAGTACCAGCCCCTTAGAGGCACAGGGATGGAACTTGGGGCTTCACTCCAGAGAGGGGAACCGTGTAACTGGAAATATTGATGGAGAAGTTAACGTTCCAATTCTTTAAAAAAATTTTAAAGCAATAACCAAAAAAAAACCATGAGGAAGTTGAAGATTTAGAGTATGCTGCAGCAACATTTTGTTGCCACCTGATCTTGATATGTGATTAACTGAAAGGCCAGCTTTAAATGTATATTTTTCTTGGTATTTTTCTTGTCACTGGTATCAATACAAGTAGCAAAAATGGAGACAAAGAATTGCCACTTACTGATCACAGTCCCAGGGATCAAAAAAGAAAAAGAAATCCAGCAGGAGGAGCTCTAACATGCCTAAGAACTCAGGTTTAAAAAAAAAATTTTTTTTTTAAGCAGAGAAAAACAGAAAGGCATTATGCCTTGCAAGCTGCCATGTCAGTGAACAAATATGTGACTAAGTCCAATTAAATGCTTAGTGAAAAGCCAAGAGATGATACTGGTGGGGACAGAATGGCCTGCATTTTCTCCTTTCTGCAAATCTCTATCTGATGCCGATAAACTTGGGCTGGGTCTGCAGTATTAATGGTCACAAAAGAGGGAGCAAAAGGCTGATTTCTAGACAGGCCCCAAAATAATTCTGTTCCTCTGAATAGATTGCATTGTTTCTAAATGACACTGGATCAGAAACCTCGTTTTTAAAGTGGAATTCTTTAAAACCATGTTAGTTGAAAGCACTACGAAACTCCTAACAGTTAAGTTTCTTTTGCTCAGTGGCTTGTTGGGTGCTTTTTTTAAAATGAGAGAAATGCTGTGTTTGTAAAAGTTGGTGCTAAAAGGGCAAGGAATCATATGTCCCCTGGGCCATGTAAAGAGTCTGCAGAAAGAATTAAAGCTTTCTAACACACACACGCATGCACGCACGCACGCACACACACACACACACACACACACCCGACTGGAACACAAAGAATTTACTCAGGAAAACAGTGAGGAGTGTATGAATTTAAGTTACTGGAATCTTAGGCTAAGCCTTTCCCTCCTGGGCAGTGATACAGGGTGGAATGGGTGAGTAGGCATACAAGATGATCACAATTACATAACCTGAAGGAAATTTTCAACCAACCCCTTCAATGTCTTGCCAATAAAAAGTCCAACTTTTTGTTTTGCACCTTAATGGTATTGCCCGCATTTAAAATTTTTATACAAGCTCTCGCAGAAACTTTTAACTAGATCAATTCAGACCAAAAGTCACTAAATAAACCTAGTCTAGACGGAAAAAAATCTATGGAAACCATATGTCCTTTAGACGTCTGTCTTACAAAGGCTGCTGTCATCCCGGAGAAGCCATTCACAAAATGGGCTTTTAGGGAAATGCTGCTGTAAGGACCATGGAAAAGTGCTTAAGGTGGGTGGACTCAGAGAAAGCAAAGTCAAACTGTTTCCAAATGAAAGGTTCTCATTTCCACATACACCTAACTGTCTGTAAACAATTCTGAAAGGACAGGCCAAAGCAGATAGCATTTATACTTCCATCATCCTAGAAGGGATCAAAAAAGTTTACAGTTAATGTTCCTTCAGACTCCCACAGAACATCAGAACAAGGGATCTCAAAGCAGCTCTGTTCTCACCCACAGAGAACTGTTTTGAATAACGTTGTACGTGGATGAGGCCAAAGAACCAGAACACTTTCTTCTGATTATTAACTCATCCTGCCGACTTGCCAAACACAGCTAGAAGGCAGGTGTCCGACATAAGTAACTAGAGGAAGACGTCTATATAATTGGGTGCAGGGCCTGGCTGAGAGACAGGAAATCAGGAGGACGGGCTACAAAGAGGGGTGCAATGAGACGGCAGGAAAGAGGCATATTCTGAAACCTCTCTTTTCCAATTCAGTATCGCTCTCTGAACTAGACACAGTAGTCAGTGTCACTTTCCTTAACAAGCTACATATTTTTACACCTGAAAATGTACCTCATTGTAACGAGCAGTACGAATTCCATAGGAAAAAACTAGTCATGCAAACTTTAATGGAAAAAAAAGCACTTTACCTGAAAACTACAGATAGTCTATGGAAACTATGAAAGTATTTATAAATTTCAAAGGTTCCTTGTGACCCTTTAGAATATTATACTGAAACCCTCGCTCCTCAGGCAAGGGGACTTTGGGACAATATAGTAGCAACAGTAATTGGCATGAGCGCCTCCCCGTGTTGCCCAATCACCTAGAAGACGATGAATGGACAACATGCATCAAATAGCTTCATGTGGAGAAAAGGTCCTGGCCCGATAGAAGAAAAAAAGAAACCTTTCAGACGTAATCGATAGGTTACAGCACACTATGATTTTAAGCAAAATGAGAAACACTATTTCAATGTATTTTTTCAAAGAACTTTATAAATGAGCTTTGAATATATGTATTGACTTTCAAGTATTAAATACTAAGATGGCGATGGAGTGATTTAGAGTGTTAGAAATACTAAAATAACTCAAGCAATTATACCGACATCTCTCATTATTGATTCCTAAACTGAATGATAGAGCATTTAAATAAGTTAGTGAGAGTCTCCTGATGAGTCACAGGGACTTTGCTCACTGCTATTGTTGTTAGAGCTAAACTATAAGTCCATTTTCATCCACATAATTTGTGGAGCATGGATTTTATTTTGACTTCAGACCTGGATGTGTGGAGAGAAATAACTGCAATGGTTTCTCTAGTTAACACATTCACTAATGTTTCCTTAATATTTCCACCCCAAGAGGCAATAATTAAGATATTGTAGAACTTGCCTCACATGAAGTTTTATTATTTTAGTTATTAAAATATTTTCCAACATTGCTGAGAAGCAGAAAAGAATGTTTTAAAAATACCAGCATTGTATAGACATTTTATTCAGTTTTTACAGGTTTTTTTCAATGAGTGGTGTTCTAATGGAAGGGCAGGGGGCAGATTTTCTAGTGTAGCTCCTTGGGCACAGTGATTAAAGGGAGATTTAGTTGAGGGAAAGATTTCAGTCACTCTTAAAATTGGCTTTGAGATAATATCAACTTAAATACACGTGGTCCAGAATATGTCTTACATAAATATGCATTTCCAAGTGAAGTGATTTCATCACAGACCTACGCACAGCAAAATGCCTTTAAAATCTTTATCATATCCTACTCCATAAGAGGTCTCATTGTAGATGAGATATCCAATAATCTTTGCGATAAAGGAAATACCTCAAATGAATATATGTAAAGGTGTAGATGAAATATAAATCTAGATGACAGTGTCTTAAAGTCCGAAACCAAATGTAGGTAATAGTCCCATGGTGGAGGTAAATGACATATTTGATTGTAAAATAAGACTGTTTCTTAAATCACCCTCAAAGCCATCTGAGGTCTCACACGCTTCCCTTCGCTTGGATTTCACAGTCAGCCCTGCAGCTTGGACTGCTCCTGTGGCATTGTGTCTAGTTTGTAGTTATCTGGTCTTTACCTTGTTGGTTTTTTTTTTTTTTTGTTCTGCATTAGTTTCTCCACCAAAAACAAAACAAATACCAAAGCCAGGGAAGCAATGGAGCTTACTTACAAATCTCACATTAAGCTGTACACTTACTGGATTCCTATGAGAGCAGTAAGAAGAGTATTTACACCTGGTCCTATTTTCTGGTGTTTAATTCCCAATGAGTGAAAAGTTGGCTTTGTGAAGATTTGAGATTTTTCTTTGTCTCTGAGCAGCTAAAATTAGGTGGCCCTGCCCTGCCACTGATTATGAACAACTGAGAGTTTTGCTACTTGCTGTTTTGATTAAATGTCCCCCCTCCTTGGTCTTTCAATGGAATGTGTTCTCCCACGATTTATGTGAACTGATAATTTTGACTGCAAAACAGGAGTGGACATTTCTCAGTGCTTATGGGGATAAAAATAAGAAATCAGAGCCCTTGGTATTTGTGGTTTTGCCTATCATGTGGCTCCGATGCCTGAGCAGCAGCCAGAAGGAAAAGAAAGTACCAGGCCATGATGAAGTTGCCTAAATGTCTTGTGGCTACAGACTTTGCCCTGTTTAGGAATTCTATTTTTGGCCAGAGTTGCCATATGATCGAAACTTCATCTAAATACTTAAGTAAAGCAGCATTAATAAACATGCAGATTCTCCCAACCCAGGACTCCGCAACACTGCTCTCCCTTCCCCCTCACCGCAAATACTAGCCGAACCAAAAGTGTAATATTCTATTAGCAACAGCATTTGGTAAGCCAGATGGATTTCATTTGGCAACTAAAGGGTGTAAATATGTGTTTAGATTCAGGGGCTCCCCCAGACAATGCTTACAATATGTTGGCACAAGTGAGCTAAAGGATTTCAACGTTGGGCATTTTAAAATTCTGTTTTTAAGCAGCAGTAAAGTAATGACAAGCAGGCAAAAGCCATCAGCTCTCAGCTAAATCCTCAACTCCTTTCTCACACCACTGGAGGTAGACATTGAAGGCACAGTCGTAGGGAAAGATGCAACATTTACATTTCCATTTTAAATTTCCTGGTTGTCGTAGGCTAAAGCAAGTCTGGTAAGTGTTATTTAAATTTCGCTTTTAATGTTTCAGAGGAGCTGAAAAGTCAAAGGAAAGGGAAGAGCTTCCAATAGCCTGTTCTTAAAGTTTTCTGCTTGGATGAAATTCAGAGATGAAAGTGCCACGAATCATGTGCAATAAACCTCTGAAGCCACCGACAAACACACCATCTAATCAGGACTGAAGGTTACCCCGTAAAATCATTCTTTTCTTACAGTGAGGGAAATAAAATAACACAGTGACAAAACAGAAGTACTAGGCTGCGTGTGCCTACAAGTCTGTGTCTGCCCACACTGGGTAGAATGTTTGTTTATTTGTTTGCTTTGCTTTCAGCTGATATCAGCTCGTATATAGGAACAGTCAGCAGATTTCAGCTGGGACAGTGTGCGGCTGCCTGGCCACAGGAAGAATAATAATCATTAACTGTGTGTTTGTCGCTGGCCAGCGGCTCCTTTGCCAGAAGTCTGCCTTCCTCTATCCATCAGGTGAAGCCCAGGGAGGGGCCGGGTACCCTGAAACTCAGAAAGGCTGTCCTTGTGGTGGCTGAAGCTTAGCAGTTTAAAGTCTCAAAGAGAACAATGACAGAGCTATTTGCTATTATTTGTCTCGGGACAAACCAGTTGTGCTTGGTTAACTTAATGCCAGTTACCACCAGGCTAACGGCAGCATATTGTTAGATTGACTGCCTTCTACCTTCACGTATGTTACTTGTGCTTTGCCTTATATAGACCCTTTCATATTTTCCTTTGTCTCTCACCCTCCTGCAACATCAAATATTTGGAAAAGTAAGATAAAAGGCACAATGAAAACAAAACAGAGAAGCAAACTGAAGTCCACCTAGACACTTCTGACCTTCGCAGTCTTTGTGTTCTACATCCCGGCCTCGCCTAAACAGGCTGCCAGGCATCCCAGCTGCGGCAGGATGGAGATGTTTGTGTAAAGCAGTCTCCAGTTTGCTAGACTCAAGAAGGAAACCACCGAACTAATTTTACTTTCACTTACACCAGACTGAAACCAAGACTAGAAGAATGAAAAACTTGGACATTAACCATTGATTCACTTCACGGGAATACTGTACTGCAAACAAAATCATTAGGAATTGGAACAAGGTTTTTGGTGGGATTTTTAATTGAGGAGTTTAACCTAAATTGGACATTTTCTTTCAGGAACAGCATGTGGCCAAAATTCTATTTTCATTAAACTATATTAAGCATACTGATACCTCATGGCAAACCTGCAGCAAATTATTAATCGCCTTTGGGGTTTTCAATAACAAATTCTGTGACATGGTTGCCTTATGAGATGCCTTCAATATTAAAATAAAGCCCCAAGTTATTTCTATTCTTGGCAATTATGCTTTTGAAAAAAATTTTGCTTGACTTTCCAGTTGCCAGAAAAAATGGTTCCCTGAAATATCAGAATATCTAATTACAATTTTAAAAATACCTTCTTTAAAGGGAAAAGAAAGCTAGTAGAAAGCTGAGGGAAGCAGCAAGCTAGTAGCTGACATCACAAATCACAAGGCGAATCCATCTTTTGTCTGAGTGGCACTTGGCTGCTAAAAGAGTCATACTTTTAGAGGACTGTTGAGCAGAGAGTAAGTCAGGACTTGTCCAGTCCATGCCTGCAGGGACTCAGACCCCGGCTAGTCACACGGGTTCCTTAATTTCCATGCACACTTAGCCCCAACTTCAAGGCTCGGCAGCTTCATCCTTCATGGCACCAAACCTTGATGTGAGGGATGCAAAGACACACTCATAAGAATCATGGGTTTGGTCGCACTCAAAATTTGGGGGACTGGCTGAAAAAACAAAACAAGATCTTATTCCAAAAGGGATTTTGTATTAACTATCAATTACGCCAACATACAAAATAAAGAGACATAGCACTGTAGGCCAGCTAGTTTAAAACGAAACCTAAATCATAAGGGTAACTAAATGGCTTTCATACCGGTAAAGAAAAGAATATGAGTGCATTGGTTGTCTCTTTATGCAGAGTCATTTATAGAGCTTTTGGCACAAGTTAGACACATACTACTGAACACGTGGGATTGTACGAGACTTTAATGTGTACCACATAGAGTGAGGAGGCCATGCAGGTGAGGGCGCGGGACTGGGGGTGAAGTTCTAGGGTAGTCTTGGTGCTACACAGGGATCTGCACACCAGCTTCATCAGAGAGCCCACCAGAGACTGTTTCCTTCATGCTGATGAGCCACAGCAAAAGCCAAAACCTTTTGAATGATTTAATTTTGCATTTTTAAAAGACACCATCAGACTTGGTGAACAAGGAAGGTTAGATGAGAGTACTTCTGTTTTACAATTTTTTTTTTTTTTTTTTTTTTTTTTAGTGATGAGGTAAATGAAGTTAGCTCTTCCTTGGACAGAGACCCTTCCTTCCACCCTTTGTCCCCTTTTAACCACTGCAAAATAGCTCTGTCCAAGGAAAGGGGAGAAGACAAATGAGTGAAATAACGCCAGAGTCAGTTATGCCAGGAAACACACACCCTGATTGAGTTACTCTGTTCTGCTAATGTCAAAGGCTGTGATTTCCAGTTAACTAATTTTAAGAAGCTGTAACTGAAAATAGTGACATCATCTTTAAAGTTAACGTCTGATGAAGATTAGGACCTTCAATGAAGAGAACAGGGACCTTGAAGAAGTGGTGATGTCTGCTTAAGATCACCCTGCTAAACAATTACACAGCCAGCATGAATTTTCAAACAGGGTCTCAGCCCTTCAGAGAAGCTGAATGGGGGTAGGAAAGGAGGGAACAATCCAGATATTCTCCAGTAGAAAAACATTCCGCCAATCCTAGATTTGTGTACACTCAATCTGCTTATGACAGAAGCAGCTATGGCAGTGAGTCTTTGTGGGGTAGAGATGCTCGCCTAGTTCAGGTGGGATTAATTAAAACAGGCATGCGGTGTATACCGGATCCTGCGCCCTCACATTAACCAGGACGGCTTGAGCAGCCGAGAAGCTGACCAAAAATGACTGCGTCATCTCACCGCCTTCTCTCACCTTACCTTGGGATGCAAAGATGTAATAATAATGCTTTTTTTTTTTTTAAAGGCAGGACACTCATGGTTTTTGTACTGTTGTAAGGGCTTTGATTAGCTTTAAATAGGGTTAAAATAAAAGAAAATGTGCTCTTAAAAGGCAAGATCACAACTTGCTAATAAAGTTGTGAAGAAAAGTATGCACGGGCACACACTGGATGGCAGAGCCTCTTCCCTCTAAATATTCAGGTGTTGCCTTTGCAATATGAAAGACCAAAAGGGGCTGGTAGGACACTTCTGGGCTGTCTTGTCACACTAGGAGTTTCTGGTTTCAGATAAAAGAGAAGAAAGGTCCCCTAAGAAAGCAAAGAACTTGAAAAAAAAAAACCCATCAAATTTCCTTCTTGGAAAGCTAAGGATTGTTTTCCAGGAGATGATGGATAATGGCATTTCAGCTTTTTAGCTTTTAGTAGACAAAATGGAGGCAAATCACAGAAGAAAAGAGAATATATAAATAAGTAGAACAAGGTGACATTTCAATAAGAGGCTTTCTTCATTTTTTTTTTTCTCTCTCTCTCTCTTTTTGAAATCTTAAACCCTGTTTCTGGCTTGCATTTGGTAGGATTCCTGCTCTGGCTTTTATTGAAAACAGACTTTATGTGGTCAGAACTCTCCATCTAAAGCTAAACTTTAATAGGCACAGGGATCCTGCCAGAGTCTGTCTTAGTCTCTCTCAGGTGACACCCCCGCCAGAGGGATTTCCCTCCCCATGCGCTGAATTGGCATTGAAACGTGAAGGCTCAGCACAAAGCAATCAGCTTTCCTCTTGCACTCTGCACTCTCATTTCTGTTTCACATTTGGGACTCTTTGCAAGGCTAGATCGAGGTAGGTCTGGTTTTAACTTTGAGAGTATTCTAGAAATTTTGAACAGTATAACTGTCGGCTTACAAATCCCCCAACACACTTTCCTTCAACCTGCCATCCAGCACGGGCTTCTGGTTCCTGCCAGATTGCCTGCTGCATGAAGGCTGAAAATACCAAGGGCAACTCCACCCTCCTTAACAAACCAGTCTACCAGTCAAAAGCTGATTTTTCTTGAGGAGTATTGACAAGCTAGCTTATCTGAAATCGAAAGGTAAAGCAGTCAAGCGAGCAGGCAAGACATGCACATTCATCCCTGAACGCTACCGCTGGGCTGCTCTCGTTCCTTCTCATAGCTGAACAGACAAAACAACAGATTTCCAGGGTCCTTTTGAGACTCCCGCCTTCCCGCTCTCAAAACCCCTCTCCCAGTGGCCTCCTGGCACAATGCAGACATTTTCCCGGTCAATGTGAGGTTTTCTAAAACAACAAACTTGATCTTGCTGAAACTCTTTTTTTTAAAACATGGAAGGGAAGTTCTTTTGAATAATATGGTACAGTGGCTCTAAAGTGGACAGGATTTTACTCTCCAGAGGGACAGTGGCAATGTCTAAGTTATTTTCAGTGGTCATAACCAAGAGAGCACAAGCCCATATGGTAACAAGCAGAGGCCAGGGATGCTGCTAGACATTTTACAATGCACAGGGCAGCCATCCGTGAGAAAAAGGTCAGCAGCCATGAGGCTGAGAACACACAGTGTCGTGGGAAGCAGCCTGGGCTTGGAGGCAGGTTGCCTGGGATTAAAGCCCAGCTCCACCAGGGCCTGGTCGACTGGCCCTGGGCAAGTGGCTTGACCCCAGTGCCTATCTGTTAAGTGTGAATAATAATCTCTGTTATTGAGTTGTTTTGAGATTTTAAGCAAAATGTACATTCAAAGCTTCAAAGACAATGCCTAACACATATTGAGAGCAAAATGAACACTATTTCTCTTATGGTACTATTACTAGAAATTTAGTTCAGGTTCAAATAAATTATAAGTCAAGTTAATTGAACTTATAGACAAAAATAGAATCAAGAGCATATATATATATATATATATATATATATATATATATATATATCCTCTTTGATTAGGACCAATATGGTGGCACTAGTGAGAGCCACAGTCTTTACAGTTTATCAAACTCTTCCAGTACTTCCTTTCACAGGATCTGATCAAAGCCCCTGCTGTTGAATTTTTTTCCTTGTTTCATAGATGAGGAAGTCCTGTCTCAGAGTTAAATGTTGCTCAGGCTCTGGGGTAACCTTCCTTTTGTCATTTTCCCCAACAACCTAAACTGTAAACAATCAGAGGGCAAGGTGACTTCACCTTCACGGTTGGGGAGAAGTCATTTTGGTTTTGATGGCACACATATTGTCAGGTTTTCCTCCACGGGGCATGTGAATATTCTAATTCTCTGAATTAAACAAAATTATGTAAGGGCTAATATTCTTTCCTTTTTAAAATTTTCGATTTTGGAGAAGAGGAACCAGGAATACCGTGCCCTTTAAAAATCTCAGATTATACTGATTGTACCTATTTTGACTGTAAATTGTCTGGAGATGAGATAGGTCCAACTTTTTTGTTTGAAGTTCCTTTATTCATCAACTATATTGGTTAGACCTGAAAATTTGCTTATAATTGTCAAAACACGTGAAACAATGTAGAATGTTCAATTTCACATGTGGTTAGTGACTATGCAATCATTATGTCTGTTGAAATTTCTACCTGTCATTTTAAAAAAACGGCAGATCAGTCAGGTGGGCTGTACTTAGTTTACATTCAAGTTAGTGATATTTGGGTGTAAGAATCTTACTTCAGAGGGAAGATGGATTGAAATTCCCCATGTCAGGTTTTCTGCCATCCCTTTGGTAGTAGAGAGAGCAGGGCCTCAGCCCGTGAAATGCTCATGACCTACCGAGCACACGGCATGCCACGACCCAGCCACAAAGCCCTCAGTCAGGTTCAACCGACCGCTGCCAAAACTTCACTCACTGGGATGCAGTTTTCTCTGGTCCCGTTTAGTCTGTGCCAGCTGATAAGCAATAGGCTTTAATGACCACATATCAGGTCTTCAATGGTATAATAAACTCTGCAATTTTTCTGTGCACCTCCCACCAACCAGGGTGAAAGTTGCAAACATGTATGGTAAGATGTTTGTGATTTTCTTTTTTAAATAAATTTTGTCTGTCATACCATGAGAAGAGAGCCAAGGAGCCTCCCTACCCATTTCTGTTCGCGCCTTACCTTGGCACACTGGGCGGGGCCCTCGTGGGCCGAGACGGGACCTGCGGAGGGGCTCCGAAGGCGTCGCTGCTGTTGGGAAAGGGAGGTAACGGTCCTGGGCGAAACGGGACTGGGGGAGCCCCGGAGTGGGGGCCTGGAGAGGGAATGGCAGGAGCTGGTCCTCGGCCCGATGTGGGTCTTGTGAGGGGAGCGCTTAGTGTCGGCCTCCGCTGCGTTGTGGGACTCGGAGGAGGTGACCTGAAGAAAAAGACAGTTCTTCATTTGCTCACCCCTAATTTCTCTCTGAATGAACCTTTTAAAAAGTTTTATAATTTCCTGATTGTTTTTCAAAAAATATTTCTGTGTAATTCAGACATTTTATGAAAGTCAAAAGGTATAAAAGAGTGAATGTTTTTATCCAATGGAGTACTACTCTGCCATAAAGAACGATAAGCTTGAGATATTCCTAGGTAAATGGATGCATCTTGAGACTATACTCTTAAGTGAAATAAATCAGACACACATGTTTAAATACCACACTACTTCTCTGGTGTGAGAAACTAAAAGTGTAAATAAAGACAAAAATGTATTATATTGGGAAAGGGAAGAAAGTGTTCAAATGGAAAGGGAAACAAGGGGTGGGAGGAGGAACGGAGGGACAAGAGAAATAAGGAATAGAAGGAAAAAATGGGAACGAAGCTTTTGTCAATAAGGAGGGAGGAGGGGGTGAAGGGAGGGGAGGAGAAGGGGAAAAAAAGAAGCACCAAGATATATCATGGACAGGTACAAATCTCCTGTGATGAATGTTACCACTATGTACATCTAAAATGCACCATCAAAAAAAAAAAGAGTAAATGGTAAAAAGTAACCTTCCCTCCCTTTCCTCCTTTACCCTGTGGAGATAACCGGCAGTGGTTTCTGGTGTGTTTTTCTAAATTACATTCCACATCTGGACGAGTGTACAACTTTTGTCTATATATAAGCTGCTGTTTTGTACATCGTAGAATACTATACAATGCTCTGCAACTTCCTTTCTGTAAAGCTTCATGTTAAGCCAATTCCCTTTCCATCTGGGGACTTACTGAACTGTCTGGCTCTTTTTAATTCCACCGGCAGGGTGCACTGCACGTGCTTTTGAAGGGAGGTAGTATAATTTGCCCTGCCTGTCCCTCCAACTCCTGGACTTGAATAGACTCTCCCCCCTTTTCTCATTAGGTTCATAATGGTTTGGGGAATTGTTCTCAGGAAAGGGTACCAGTGAGCACAGAACTCACAAGGTGCCGGGACCACCTGCCTACCTGCGAGAGTGCTGGATCCAGGAGTCGTCCACTGGAGGTGGCGCAGGGGTGGACACAGTGGCCGTGCTGATGTCACCGATGATCACTAGGGCTTCTTTCAGGGCTTGGTACATTCGAAGCATCTCGTCTCGACGCTGAGCCTGCTCAGCAGATTCCTCCATCAGAGTATTCTGATCTTCTGAAGAATATAACTGTGCTAGGAGCTCTGAGTTTATGAAGTCTTTAACCTGTCACATCACCACAGAAAAATAAAATGGGAAAGGGTGAGAGGTGGAAACCTGGCTGTGGCATCCAGAGTCTA
>PVJO010013274.1:0-52402 GCA_004026905.1 Hystrix cristata
AGTATGTATTAGGAAGAATTTTAATACCATGTCTATCTTTTATTCGGGTACTAGAAATAAAATGTCCCCATTACTTCTTAGGCTGTTTCACTCTCAAATTAGGTCAAACCTATGAGAGAAATAGTAAAGACGGTGTGCTGTGAATCATGAACTCGCTAGAATGCTTGCTCCTCCAGAACAGGAAGTGGCTTATTTCTCTTCCTAGCTCCAACTGCTGGCATGGACGCTCTCCACCATAGACAAATGAATGGGATATCACACAGGTAGTGAACCGAGTCACAGATTTTGTAAAGGCCATTTACAAACTAAACTTTAATCACTCAATAAAACTGGAAAATAAAATGGAGGCTCTTTTGCCAGGATGATATCCAAAAGGGGAATATTTTTCAGATTATTTCATATCGTTTCTAGAAGAGGTTTTAGTTGTAGAGGTGGACAAACCAGGTAAACCCGAACAATAAACTGGATGTGATAAATTTTGGAGAACTTATTACATACGAGAAATGCTGCTCAATCGGATTATCACTATGGAGGTTTTAGCTCTTCTTCTTAGTAACTGAGAAATTTTGCATGTCATACCAAGAGAAAATAAAGCTCTCTTTACAATAAGAGCTAAGCAATGTTACTGAAACTAAACTGTAAGAGGTCTATTTTTCTGCTAACACATGTAAGGGCTTTCCCCTGCCATTATACTTACAACTTCAGACTGCTTCTCAGTAGTATATTTGGTTCTTCAAGATCTTTTCCTCCTGCAGGCTCCCTCCACACCACACTCCTTTTTCCAATCACACCAAACTTTTTATAATTCTTTCAAAATATTACATTTTTAAGCATCCATTCTCTAGATCTGGAATGCCATCCTCTCTAGCTAACGACCTTCTGTGCATCCTTCGGGACAGAGAACAAACATAACCAAGACTCCTGACTCACTCAGGTTGCGCTAACTGATCTGCTCAGTCGCCATCAGGACCCCAACATGGGCACCTGTCGATCTCTGGCCGGGTTACTCCTGCTAGACTTATCTGGGCTCCCTTTAAACACAGTCTGTGCCTATTTCATGAGTGAGTGCTTACTGCTTTGAGGTGGAATATGTCTTCTTTGTCCTTTCCTCCCGAGCTACTCATAAAAAGCACGATAGAATTAAATAAACATGTATTTATTAAATATTTCCTAGGTACCAAACATTGGTTCGGTGCTGTACATATAATGGAGGACAAGATAGATGCTGATCTTGCCCTTCTAAAATCTGCATTCAGTTGAGGGAAACAAAGCACATATACAAAATATATGCAAAATCATATATGCAAAATAGTTAAAGCTTGTGATGAGTGATAAAATGGAAGAAATTAAGGTTCACAGAGAAGAATGGAGGAGATGGCGGGGCAACAACTTCAATGATGAGGTTGAGAAAAGGTCTCTGTAGCCAGAACAAATATAAGCCGAGAAAGGTGAGGTGACCACTGATCGAGAATGAGTCCGGAATCATGTCCGTGCCTCAGGAGGAACGATTCGAGTGTCCTGAGGTGGGAACAAACTTGGTGTGATCTGCACAGAGCAGAAGGCTGTGAGCGGTCACGGAGTAAGCAGAAGGGCCCTGACCTTAGATACGCTGGGCAAGGAGAAGGGGACGGGCAACATAAACCGTACCCGCTGTAAGCGAGAGTATTGCTTTACTCTACATGCAGGGGAAAGCAGTGGACAGTTTTAAAACAGGAATTATACAGTTGGATTTGCAAGGTATTACAATTTGTATTGTCAGGCATGATTTCTCCTTTACATTTTAAATAATTCTGTATATCAGCATCCCAGAGCTCAGGAGGCTGAGGCAGGAGAATCACTGAGTTTGAGGCCAGCCTGAGCTACATAGTAAGTTCCTCTCTCAAAAAATCAACAAAAATTCTGTATTAACCTGGGTAAGTCTTCCTCACTAATTTACTTGTTACTTCATTCTCCTTTCCACTGGGGGGCTCCAGAGATTGCTGTGTGTGTGCAGCCCAGTCCCCCAAGCATCTTCAGTGACAGCATCAGCCTCTCTCCAACAGCTACATTTAAGACAGTAACGCCAACAAGAGAGTATGGACAACTGAATAAATACAAGATGAAAACACAATCAGTTCGTGGAGCCAGTTCTACATTGGATAGACTGCAAATGATAAAGTAGTATGAATCACTTCTTTTATAAAATTTATGCCAAGCCTACACATGAACACATGCATCAGGACTGATTAGTGGTTTCAAGAAAAAGTGAGTGGAGCAGCATAAGGGTGACGTCCAGCGCATCTCCTAGAAGGATTAGGGCCTAGTTGATAGCCTGCTTATTGAAAAGACAATTTCAGCAGGTGCCAGTCTCCGAGTGCTTGCTCTGGGCTGCCCAGCACCACGTTAAGTGGATTGTTATACATAATATTTCATTTAATCCTTCACCAATCAGAGCTGATCGAGATGGCCATTGTTCCCCTTACTGGCCTTTATGTGACTTTGCCAACGTCTCGGAGATGTCAAGTGCCAGCGTTGGCATTTAGTGAAAGACTGTCTGACTCCGAAGTCCTCTTTGTCAACCAGCATACAGAATTGAGGAGGTTTACAGAGATTTCGGTTCTGGTCTCAGCTGCGTCACTTGCAGTTTCAGCTTGTTTAGTGACAAATCGTGTATCGTTACATCGTCAGGGGAAAGAAAGATAATGATACAGATCCAACAAATTTGTAGTGGTCCTCCAATGCCATCAGGTACCCGATTGGGGACTTGAGAATAAAACTCTCTGCTGAAAATGAAACCCTGAACTACAAACTCTACTTTTTTCCTGAATTTTTTTTTTTACCTTTAGTTATCTTTTACCACTTGTCCCCAAGACTACATTCAAGGCTATTCGGTAGCATCTAAACCTCTCTAGTTTCTTCATGAAGAGTTGGGAGCAAAGCTGCTAGAAAGAGCCACACTGCAAGAGATGTTTCCAGCCAGCTACCCACCAGCGCACTGTGTAGCTTTGGGAAATCCCCCCTTCAGAATCTCAGAAGCACAGTGAACTACCGGGCGAGCTGGAGCTAAAGGTCGTCCTAAGTTGTACGATGCTGCGGAGGAATGTAGTCCATCGCTGAGATGAGAGAGGGAAGAGGGCAGGGGTTAGACGACATTAAGCACACACATAATGAGAACACCGAGGGGCGCTTGACTGTAAGGTGACCGCCAACACTCCAGTTTCAGCAGACACTCTGAGTACTGCAGCTCAAGAGCCCCCCGGGCAGTGGGGACCAGGAGGGGTGCGCGCAGCCAACAGCGCTCCTGCGCTCTGTGGAGCTTCACCGCTAAACAGATCGACAGGAGTCTGAAAAAGACAGCTGTGGACACCTTGTGTGTGACCAAGACGTTTCTAACATTTAACGTGCCAATGTGTACAGATAATGGGGGGTTTCGTTCAAAAGTTCTCTTTTAAAAATCTGAATATTTGGCAGCGCTGGCAATTCCACATGGCGAGCACACGCGGAGCTGGACAGACGCTGTTCCCACCACACGCCACACTAGAACCGCACTCCGGACTGCACCCCTCCCCCGCCACACACACACACACACACACACACACACACACACGGCCGCCCGCCGCGCGCCCTCCTGTGTCGGGAGCGACCTGTGTGCGCTGCAGCTTTCCCTCCACGGGAGAGCGTGAACTGTCGGATTAGAGGGACAGCAGTCAGTCACGTCAATCGTGTGGATTATTACAAACGGCGGTAAGCGGAAGAGAATATCAAAACACCCCCGGGCTGCCTCCCTCTCTGCGCCTCCCGCCCCACCCCCACGTCCAGGAGCAGGTGGGAGGGGGGGACAGGCGCCTGGAAAGTTGGGGGCGGGAGCCAGGAGCCCTAGTCTACCGCGCGTCCCTCGGCCGCGGATGGCGAGAATCCCCGTCTCGGCCCCGTCACCCGCCAATGAAATGAGCACCTCTCCTGGCGCGGAGCCCTCGCAGGGTCTTTCCCGCCGGGACCTGTAACGCTCTGAGGTCTGCAGCATCCGGCCCGCCACCCCGCACCCACCGCTGTGGCCGCGCCGCCCGCGCCGCCTGCAGGGGTCACTTCGGGGGAGCCCGCCCGGCCTGGGCAGTCGGGCGCTCTGCTTCCCGGCGGCTGCAGACCGGGAGACCCGCCCGGGCTGGTGTCCGGCCTCCGCGGGCGACGCTCGGCGCCGGCGGCTCTCGCCCGGGGCGCTCCGGGGAGGGCGCCGAGCCGGACGCCGCGGGCGGGCGGTGCCGCCTCCTCCGGCCCGAGCCGGCCCTCGGGGAGCTGCGCCCGGCCCCCGACCCGACCCGACCCGGCAGCCCGCAGCCCGGCGCAGCGAGGCCGCCGCGGGTCCCGGCAGGTGCGCGCCTTCCTCGGCTCCTGATCGCTGCCTGTTCCAGTTGTGTGCGCCCCGCTCCCGGACAGAAGCACCCTTCTGAGCTGCCTGGCAGGTGTGAAGCGAGAGCAGGGACCAGGTAAGTAGTGAAATTTGTGCCCCACTACTTCACACTAGGCGCGCTACTGGGAAGCTAGGAAGTTGAACATGAAGAGAAGACAAAGGCGGGAGGTCAAGATAATGCAAGGAGACGCGGGCTGGGGCAGTCCTAGTTCTTTGTCCCCTGCTTGTTCCCTCAGACTGGCGCTGAGTCGGGCCTGGATGTGGACTTCAGTAAATATCTGCTAGGTTAAGATGAGCAAGTGAAGGTGTTTCTGCTCGTTTCTCAATCCAGCTTTAAAACAAACAAAAACCGCTTTCAACGGTTGGCTTCATTTCTACATGAATCTCCTCCTCACTCCCTGTCCCAAGGCTAAAGAAGTTAAATATTTTTACTCAGAAAGGTAAAACGTGTTGTTCTCACAATGGACTGCTATACTGCACTTAAAAAGCAGAGATCACAGCTGTGATGACGAGCATGCCTGTACCCAGACCTCAGAGATACGTTGGTAAATGAGCCCAGCAAAATGCAAAATAGGATGTCAATGATGTCATTTAGATGACTTATTGTAAGACACGTGTTATGTATGTAAAACCGCAGCCAGTTGAGTGTAAAATGTACACCAGGGCAATGGTGGCTGTCTTGGAGAAGTGTGAAAGGGGAATCAATTTCACATGAGTGTTACTATGAAATAATGGGTACCTATCTTTTTCAGTATCTAAAAACAGTGAATCTAAGTCGAACACTATAAATAGCTATTAACTGAGAGTGCTCAACTTGGGCGTTTTCATATTTTCCTTCTTTCTTGTGTTTCTCAGTATTTCTCAATTTACAAAGTTCCTTTTTTCAAGTGCCAAAAAGTGTTTTGTGCACATACATTGTGAGAGGAAATCTAAACACTTGAAATCTAAACACTTGTATGGGACACTGCAGCCTTCTTGCACCATGCCTGACGGTCCGGCTCTAGAGATGACACGTCTCTACCAGGGGGCCTCTCCTGCTCAGGGGGCTCATCCCCTGACAGCCCCGCAAGTACAGGGTGGGGCCGAAGTGTTGGGGTCAGGGGACTAACCTAGTAGGCAGTAAATAATGTGGTAATTGGCTAGGTCAAGGTAGAATCCGAACCCTGCTGTGTGCCTGCAAGGCAAAGTTCTCTTTCTTTTGTATTATCTGTGCTTTGGATTTCCATTTCCACGCGTGGAGGATGTTCTCTTTATGCTTAGCTAATGCTGTGGATTTAGTATATGTGCTGCCGAAGCGAGCACTAATGCTGTGGATTTAGAAGCAGGATATCAATTAGGAAGGTCGGGTGGATTGAGCGGTGGCAAAGGAAATTAATACAGTTCTCCTGGGTTCTAGTCAGCAAAATCAAAAGAATGTGTCTTCGTATTCATGCTAGAGAAAGGCTGATTTCTCTCTGGATGTGGGGGAGCACTCTCTAATTTGGTTATCCACATGGGGGAGAAAAGGAGAAAAGCAATTGTAAATGGAATCGTGTGTGTTGGGTGCAATGGACCAGACATTAAGCTATCACCCACTTGTTCCATCTAGCTGCCCCTCTCCTAAGTGGATTCCTTTTTATATCTTTTCTTTCCACTAAAAAAAATCACTGGTCTGAGGTGAGCACAGACTGAAACTCTGAAGCGCAGCAGATTACCATGGTGTTCCTCCCTCCCTTTCCTGATTTGATAACTCGCAAGGTCAATGCTTGATACATTTGATGCTGGATGAAGATGGGCTACTTGAGAAAAGCCTAAGGTGTGAGAAACATTCAAGAATGACAGGACTGGTGTGACGTGAAAGCTACGTGTACTAAGATGTTAAGCACAAAATAAAAGAATGTAGCTCAAGTCTGCAGTGTTAACAAGCACAGTTCCTCACAATTAATGTTTTCTTTAGAGCCAGTCCTCTTTTTCTGGCGCTGTGAGTGCCAGGTCCTTACACTGTTCCCCACTTGTTCTACATGCTAAGTGCTATAACAAAATAGAAAGATACCCTTTCTCTTTTTCTTAGCCCTCAATAAAACACAAAGGGCATCTCACTGTCTTCTTAATTCCCATTTTTGCTGGAGTTAAAAGCCTTTTGATTTTTTAGCGTAGGGAGACAGTTGGGTTTTTTCTGTCTGCCTGAATCTCAATAATCCCACTGAGCTTCCTTCAGCCACCTGTTACCACCTGCCCCAGCCTTTCCCTTTTCCCAGCCATTTAATTGGTGGCTTCCTAATTGCTGACTCTTTCTTTGCTCCATTTAATGATTCTTTTTAAAGTCCATAAGGCACTTTGCCAGCAATTGGCTTTTTGTATGAAAAGTAGCATTTCCTTAACGAGTCTGCCTTCCAGATGAAAGCTTTACTTACATTTTCTTAATGGGAAAATGAGCTTTTCTTCTACCCTTGCATAGGGGTTTTCCAAGTGGTTTTTCAGTAATTTGTCCCATGTTAACTTGGACACTTTCTCCAATTCTGCCTGCAGTCTATATTTCCTTCAGGTGTAAGTCCAAGAAGAAAAAAATCAACAGGTGTCAGCAATTAAAAAATAACACATGATGAGAAAATATTGCTAGTATCAAAAATAGTGGTTGTTAACATTTACTCTGTGCGTATTGTGTACCAGGCATTGTGTTACTTGTCTCGTTAGCTATATCCACGAGCCACATTTGTCCCAAGCAGTATAGATGAGCAAATTTTAAAATATTATTGTGTAAAAGTTGGATCTCCAGCCTTGTCATGGACCTGAAGTCTGATGCCTTTGTCCCATGTTCCTGTATGGCAACAATCCCTTGATCTTAGCGCAGTTACCTCCTTTAGTTTAAGCCAATGTCACCATTGTCCTCAGATTGTACCAGTGTCATGTCATTGGTCTGGTTCGAGTATTTGCGTGAGCTTCCTGGCACTTGCAGGAACCTGAGCTTGTGACTTCCGAGGGAGACATCATGGTTTCCTCCATTCTAGAGGCCAGAGGCTAAGAAACTCTTGCAAGCCACGTTCAATGTCAGTTTAGGCCTGAAACCCAGGCTGCTATCTGTCCTTACCAACTGCAGGGAGAGGAAGAATCTTTAACGTTATATTTTAAAAAGGGAACAAAGCCATAATGTGCACTTAAGGGAGTTTATCTCTTAGATACATCATTTAATTTGGACTTTAGGGCGGTCAACAATTATTGAGCACTTACTCTGTGAAAATACTTTATGTATTGAATTAAATGTATATGTATCTATCTACATTGTGTAATTCAATGCATAAAGACATATATTCATAAAAGTGGCATGATATACCCATAAAATACCACACAACCTAAGGAGTTGTATAATACATAAATGTACATATCATACATTTATGGAGTCAAATGTGCTGTATTTGTATCACATTAAACTCTTCTTTGAGGTAAGAACCACTATCATCTCCAAGTTCGGGGGAAGGAAAAGTAGAAACATATCTAGAGAAATTCCCCCAGTTGCTGGTGTGGTGAACCCTGCACCAGAGCTCACTCCTTTAACATGTGGAACCTTCTGGGGCAGGGATGAAGGACACGGCATGCACAAAGGGTGATCAAAATACATGGCGAATGCTTAAAATAAAACAGAAATTAGAGTAAAAGGCACATTGCCATTTATTCCCCTCAAAATACTCCCCCTCACTTTGAACACATTTATCTCACATTCTTGACACTTTCTGGAAGTCCTCTTTTGTGGGTCTTTATGTGGTGTGATCAAAAATACAGCTAATGCCGCTTCCAAGTGCCTCCAGTGGGAAGGCAGGCTCATTAGGGTGCGTCTTCATCCATCTTATTCCAGCTCAATGTCAAAATGCTCAGGAAAGTTTAATACTTTGAGTTCATGCAGGACAGCAAGGCAGCCACAACAGTCCAACTAGAGACAGGGAAGAGAACTTCCAGAACTGCTTCAGAAAGTGGTGAACAATGATAAGTGTGTTCAAAGTTGCGGGGGGAGTTGGGGGGTTAATGGCAGCATGTCTTTTCCTGTAATATTTTTTAAATTAAATGTTCACTCTTTCTAGATCACACATTTATATCCTCATCAATAAAGAAATTAAAATTGTTGGTCACACAGCAAAAAAATAAAACCTAAAATTAGTAGATTTTTTCAAATACACAGAGATTACAAATATTATTTTGATTTTATATTTGTTAAATTAAGCATTGCGGACCTCATTTTAAACTTTACCTCATACTTAGAAAAATAATTTGCTTCACTCCTGTTTTGTAAGTACAGGTCTGCTACCGAAGAGATAGTTTGTTATCTTGTTGCTTGATGCCTTATTAATTCTAAAATCATAATTGTCAAGGACAAAAAATTCTACTGCTGTGACACAGACGAGGTTAATATTTCAGCCCTGGTCTGTACTCCGGGCATCTAGAGTGTACATATTATAAGGATACCATTTCTTTTTTCCTTCCTAGATATCCAGCAAGTTTTCTGGACCCATTTTGAACAAAGATGAGTGTTTCTACCAGGATAATGTAACTGGAGGGTCTCGGTCAGGAAAGACTTGATCATGGGAGCCAACACTTCAAGCAAACAACCAGTGGTTGATGAAAATGAGGATGGTAAGAAATAGGAGTGGTAGCTTGGAAAAATGGAATTTTATGAAATTCAATTATGAGCTGTTAGTTTCATGAGTAAAATGCAAGCATGATCTATAGGGCCTTTAAAGAAAAAAGTAGAACTGGGAGAAAACGCTCAAGGACTTTGTATGCTAATACTGGATTGTATCTTTCACTTTCTTTAATCTCAATTTTACCAGACTTCTCTTGTCCAAATAGTGCTGTGGCCGGGTACACGGCAGAAAGTTAATGCTTTGCTTATTCTCTATGCTGTTCCCTTGCCAGTTGAACCCTTCCCTCATTGCTAGCTGCTACAGAAAATTTCTTACAGTATCAGATTGCATGTGAATGACAATCAATAATCATGTTATAGCATCAAGTTACATAAGGTTGGTGCCTTTGAAATTTCCAACTGCCATGCTTCTGTGGCCTAAACAAATTTCCCCTCTGTCACGTCACAGGAAAGGTTGTATTGAAGGAAAGGGAAACTTTCAAGGCCAGGTTCAGCATGACAGGAAAGCAAGGCATAGTCCTCCCAAGCCAACCATCGTCCTCCAGTGAAGCATACCATGACCTGCCTGAACTCCCCAAGCCATGTTTTCTTCCTACCATCAAAGTGCGAGCAGCCTTGCAGTGTGTAGGACGGAAGCTGATTTTAGATTGTCTGGAGAGAAGAAGGCCTCAGGTTCTGGGTAATGAATTGTTCAGACCTCCAAGAAGGAGCCTCCTGAATAATTTCCAGGAGTTCTGCTAATTGGACCCCAAAGGGAAAGAATGAAGTGAAATATGAGAGATCTAATACCAGTCCTGTTACCAGCTACCTGTAAGGGTCAGGACGTTTTAATCATTTTACCTTCAAATTGCTCATCAATAAAGCAAGGAGGTAGGATAACCTTGAAAGTCCGTTTTGACTCACAAAGTTGATCATTTTGAAGTCTTAAGCCCACTTTGTAAAATTATAAAACAGCTTCTAAGTCATCAAGGAAAGTTTACTGTGTTAGAATGTGAGTTTGATTGCTGAAACAGAAACTACAAATTGCAGTGACTTACTCAAGATGAGTGTGCTTTTCTTTTTCATCATTTATGTCTAGACATAAGTAATCCAGGATGGTATGTGCTCCAGCTCTCTAGGGACTCTGGCTCTGACTGACTTGCTTTTTTATGTCTTTTCCCTTGCTCTCACCTTCATGCCTCAGGAGGGCTCGCTACCACTTCCAAATTCCAGCCATCACCCATCGAGAAAGGAAAAATGTTGAGGAGGCTGTATTCGTTCCTTTTAAGCATTTGATCTGGCTTGTCACGATCATTCACATGCACATACCTAGTTACAAAAGAGACTAGAAAATTTAGTTTATTATCGTGGGTGGCCATGAACCTTCTAAAAATAAGTTCTGTTTATTAGAAAGGGAGAATTAGCAATTTGTCGTGGTTGGAAAATAACTAAATTTGCTATGGTGGAAGACCATAATCTTAGTTTTGAATATTTGGAGGGAGACAATTAGAAGCAAAATGTATGCCTGATCAACATGATTTGTTTCAGGGTAATTATAATCGAATTAGAAATCCTTCCTCATTACCTACATAAAATATACCATATGAAATTACATAACTGGAAAGATTCTAAGAAAAATTTTTCTATCACTTTTTTGTTGCCTCGATTTGTTTTATCAAGTAGTAAAATAGTAAAAGCAAGGATCTAGAGAATAGTGATGTTATATGAGTTTTCTATTTTTTGTTTTTTGGGTTTTTTTTTTTTTGTGGATCGAACTGGGGATCAAACTCTGGGCCTTGTGCTTGCTAAGTAAGCACGCTAACCATGGGGTTAAAGCTCCATCCCCTGAGTTTTCTATTTCTAAAACAGAAAGACAAGGAGACTTGCTTTTCATTTATTTGTCTCACTGTATTCATGAAGATTCAGAACTAATGTTGGCATGAGTCAGGGCTTCATAGACAGAGTGAGAAAGACAGGCAAGCATCATACTTGTGATTTGCTAGGGAAACGTGTCACTTCAAGGTGCTACCTAGCATTATGATCAAAAACATAGCCAGCCCATGAAGTACCCAAGAAAGTTATACACCCGACAGACGGTGACAAGTGAAAAGTAAGGTACCACTTTATAATTGTCTTCAAGGGAGTCTGAAAAGGAAACTATGCTGGAGGAGAGGTAGATTTTAAAACAGTCAAGTCTTTCTTTTATCAGGGAGAAGGGGTGCTGGGGATCAAACTCAGGGCCTTGAGCTTACTGGGCAAGCGCTTTTACCACTGAGCTAAATACCCAACCCCAAGGCAGGCCTTTCTTTACATCCTCTGGCTTGCCTCCTTTTTGTTGTCCAACGCCCAACCCAATGAGAGACCCTATTACAACATCTATAAGTGGAAAAGGTAAACATTGCAATAAGTCCGTGCTTCCCAGGAGCAAGGCTTTGGGTCCCACTTATGTACCATTGCAAGGCAGAAGAAATAGAACAGCAAGTCCATCTACTGTGAGCCTCCCACTTTGCTAGACATGAGGCAATATGGTTCTCGCTCTGTCCCCGTGAAGCCCACGTTCTAATTGTGAAGGCACACAATGAACAAGTAATCTGGGAGGTGAACCAGAAGACTTCAGAGTGTCTGTAAGTCTCACCAAGGAAAAGACTCAACAATCTTATGGAGAGCGACAGAGTGATGGCTGGGCTTTCTAAGGAGATGGCATTTGAGCTGAAGCCTGCAGCACCAGAAGGTAGCTGTGCAATGAAATGAGAGTAGTTCAGCACAGGAAGAAGCAAGACCAAAGTTCATAAAATGACAAGGTTAGGAATGAACAGTTGCCTATATCATAACCCTATCACTTATCACTCTGATGAGCGTGATTTGTCAAAGGAACTGAGTTTAACTTCCATATTAATTTGGTCACAAGATGCTTGAATTTTGGGAAAAGTATGTCATTCTGGGGAATTTTTTTTAATTTAGTTTCGAAATGTTTGCTCTGGATTGTGCACAAAGCAAACTTTTATCAAATTCAATATAAAATTGAGCTGTGAAGCTTCTGATGGGGGAGTACAAAAACCACTGAGTAATCAAAGAACACTAAGTTTATATCATTTTTGATGTCCATATTTTTATATAAGTAATCAAACTGGAAGAGAATCTAGGGCACTAAAATGAGCCAATTTAATTATTTTTAAAATATTGCAAAAAAATCCCTTATGTGATGAAAAGTGTTTTATGTTTCCTTCAAATTGTTTGGTAGTCCTCCTAATATATAGATTTGAAAAGAAAATTTAACCAGTTTTCCTAAGTGCTCTTTCTAGAATTCTTTCTTATGGAAAAGCATTTTTTGTTTGTTTGGTTTTTGTCTTTTTGGGTGCTGTGGATCGAAATCAGGGCCTTGTGCTTGCTAGACAATGGAAAAGGATTTTTGATCACTTTGGAGGTTATTAAGGATTGTGATAAGGTGTTATTGGATGTCCATTAAGACAAGCTATTCTTCCTAGATTTCTCTTGACATCTGTATTCCATGGTGGTCCATCTGGTGTCTGATTTTGAGAGAGTCATTCTATCAGTTACCCGTGTTGCTTTTTAGTGAAAACGAAGTACGAGATTTGTAGTGCTGGTGAACAGAATAAGGTTGGCTTATTGGTTACTTTTAAGCCATCTTTTAAAATTAGAACTCAAATGACAGTTTTGTGGTTTGAACTTTTAGTTTTAATACAAAACTAACTCCTGTTCTTTCTGGAGTGAGATAGAATCTTAGCATTGTTTTGATTTGCATCTCTTGAATGACCAATGATGTTGAACACTTTGTCATGTATTTATTTGCTACTTTTATTTCTTAGCCTGAGAAATGTTTATTCATTTCAGATGCCCATTTTTGGATAGGTTCTTTAAATTTAGGGGTTTGATTTTTTTGAGTTCTTTATGTATTCTAGATGTTAGACCTGTGTTTGAGGGACAGCTGGCAAAAATGTTTTCCCAGTCTGTGGGTTTTCACCCCGCTCTATTGGTGATTTCTTTTGCTGTGCAAAAGCCTTTTAATAGGATGTGGTCCCAAGCACTGATTCTTTGTACTGTTTCCTGTGCAGTCTGGGTAAGAACAGCTATTATCAAAAAATCAACCAATAGCTGGCAGGGCTGTGGGGAAAAAGGAACTCTTTTCCACTGTTGGTCGGAATGTAGACTGATCCAACCACTGTGGTAATTAGTGTGGAGATTCCTCAGAAAACTACAACCATAGGTTCCATTTGACCCAGTTATTCCTCTGCTTGGTATCTTCCCAGAAGAATTTAAAAATCATCATACCACAGTGATATATGCACAACCGTGTTCATAGCAGCTCAATTTGTAATAGCTAAGTCTTGGAAACAACCTAAATGCCCAACAACTAATGAATGACTGAAGAAGATGTGGTTTTTCTACACAGTGGAGTACTACTCTGCCATTAAAAAGGATAAACCAGAGACATTTGTAGGTAAATGGATGTACCTTGAGAGCATACTCTTAAGTGAAATAAATCAGACACTCATGAGTACACATCAAATTGTTTCCCTGATATGAGAAACCATAAATGCAAATAAGGACAAAGAGGTATAATATATATTATGTTAAAAAAAAAAGATAGTATTCAAAAGCAAGGAGAACTAGATAGGGAGAGGGAGGAAAAGGAGGAAGGGGAAAAGACAAGAAGAAAGGGAAAAAATGGAAAAATATAAATAATCCTGTTGCAAATAGGGAAGGGTGGGGGAATGAAGCGGGGGTGGGGGGGTGAAAACCAAGATATATCATGTACAGGTACAAAATAACCATGTTGAATATGATCATTATGTATACAGTGTACAAATACATGTTCTTGGTTAAAAAAAAAACTAACTCCCATTTATTTATTTCACTATGGTAAAATATATATTACAAAATGTACCATTTTTAAGTGTCCCTTTCTGTGGCATTCAGTACATTCATATTGTTACATACCCATCATCACCACCCATCTCTGGAACATTTTTATCTTCCTAAATTGAAACTTATGCTCACTAAATCATAAATACCCCATTCCCACTGTTCCTAACTCCTGGCAACCACTATTTTACTTTCTGTCTCTATGAATTTGATGATTCTAAGAACTTTATATAAAGTCATATAGAGTCATATAAAATCTGTCTTTTTATTACTGGCTTACTTCATTGGGCATAATGTTTTCAAGGGTCACACATGTGGCATGTGTCAGAATTCCCTTTTATTCAGGCTGAATAATAATCCATTGTATGTATTTAGTATATATTGTTATCCTTTTATCGATCAAAAATGATTGCTTGCGTCCACTCTTTAGTTATTGTGAATAATGCTGCTATAAATATTGGTGTAAAAATATCTACTGAAATTCCTGTTTTCATTCTTCTAGAGTAGGTAGCTAGATGTAGAATTACTGAATTATATCTAATTTTGTGTTTAATTTTTTGAGTAGCCATCATACTACCTTTTGCCTAATTTTGTTACCTGTTCTAATAATGAGAGAATGATGGGGTAAGAGCATGAGCTCTGAGCTCTGATAGGAGGAAGACAGAATCAGGTTCAAATCTCCACTGTGCCACATACTATTGATCTATATATTTCTATGAAAGAAATCAGAAAGGAAGTAGCTTTATCAGTGATTATCAGACCCTGGAGGAGTTTGACTAATTATGAAGTGTTCTAAAGGTACTTAAAGTATCATGAAAAAAAGTCTCCAAACCTAAACAATTACTAATGAATTTATTTGAAACAAAAACCTCTATTGGGCAAGTTATTCAATCTCTATAAGCCTAATTTTTTTCATCTGTAAAATACAAGCAATAATTGAGCATACTTCATTAGGTAATTGTGATAATTAAATAAAATAATGCAAATAAAGCACTTTACAAAGTGTCTCACATAAAGTAGCTACCAAATAAATGCTAATTTATAATATTTACAAGCATCAGAGATTCTTAGTGTGAACTCTTCGAAGTACTTCAACTTCCAAAAGAAACAAAATTGATTAAATGCAACCCAGTAGTTGCCATCGTCACTATGACCAACATGTTTCTGTCAGTCGAATTGGATTGATAGAACAGCAAATTCTATAGATTCCACTAAGCCCCTTTAGAAGAAGCCAGATTACTGACTGCACAAAAACACAATTTCATTTGGCTTTTCTTTTATCTCCCCTGGCGAGTATGTTGTCATTTAAGACAAAACTAAGGATAAAAATCAATGAAATCTACTTTTTCTTATTTAAGTCCCGAACTATTAACTTCATTTGATCTATATGCTCTGTCAGTTTCCCCCACATCTAACTGCCAGATGCATGTTCTGAGAAATAATTAATGATACAGAAAAGCGTTTTGAGTTTTCTGAAAGAAAATGACTGCAAGGGACATTTATTTTTAATGCTCATAACTTTTTTCTTTAAATTGACTTTATTTCCGCTATCTGAATGCCATTTTTATATTGTGTTTGCCTGTTGTTATTGTAGTTGTTTCGCTTGCTCTACTTTTCAAAAGTCAGCATTTTAAAAATTCTAAGTACTGAGGTTTTCCCGGCTAATTTAGAGAATGAAAATCTTTATTAACAGAAGAAAATGGACTTGTTTACAACTCAGGATCTACAAGAGATGGCCTTGCTATCATTATGAGTAATATGCGTTTCTAAGTATATACAAGGTATGTTGAGCTGATAAAGTTGGCTTAGCTGAACCAAGAGGCAGCCTTCTTCTGGTGTATTGTAGTTAAGAAAAGTTAGCCTTGGGTTAAAAAGCTTTTCAACAATGCCCTGAGTTTGCAGAGAGAGCTTAATTTCTGCCTTCTTCTTGGAGTTTGCTGAAAACTCAGTGTTGTTTCATTTGGCAGCACTCGTCTCCTAGCAGATGTGGCTGTTTTCAGTTCTCCATCGCCTTCTGCAGGGCAGAGGCAGAGGGGTCCTTCAAAATGTTGGGTCAAGAAAACTGGCCATACATTTTCAATTCAAAGGAAACGGGACGTTGCTGAATTGATTCGAGCCTGAAGGACTTTGAGAATCTGCGTTATTTTAATGTCCATGCTTTGCATATTTGTACCCAAGTCGTTAGACCAATAAATTTCAGGCTTTCTCCATCAGATCTGAATAATGTTGTTTTATGTTACATTTATTGTTTTTGCATTGGATTGTTTGGAAAAGTTAAAGAAAATTTATCTGAGAGAATTGGCTTCTTCAAACATGAAGTCATCTTGGACACTTGAACATTTAATAAAACATTTGTCATAAATGACTTCAGGACTCCAACTGCTCATGGCAACATTTTAAATTTAGGAATGCTTTTTTTCTTCATGCAAAGGGACTGGAACAATCGAGGGAAACAAACCAGAAAGCACAGAAAACAGACGTCAAAGACACTGAGTATTCCTTGAGTGCAGTTCTGAATAGGTTTTGCAGAATTTACTCAAATAGATTTAGCAGACTTACAGCTGACCTTCAGAGATCCACAGCGCATTAGCATAGTAAATGCTCCGAAATGACTTAAAACATTTAAATCTTAGTCTTCTGCAAACTTACTGTAAACTTAAGCCATTTTTTGAAAAACCTCTTAATATTTTATGGCACATAATATTCTCTGGATCTCAGTTTGGGAAATGAAAAGTAATAATTATACCTAGTCTCTTTCTATTGGAACATCCTTTATTCCCATTTATTTTTTCTGGAGTTTTAATGGCAACAAATGTTTTCATGTAAAATATTTGTAATGTAATCTCTGTGGAAATACTGGAATTCCCCTACTACATGATAAAAAAGGATTATGTTTCTTGTGAAGTATCCTCACAAGTTCCTGATTGTAGCACCTGCATGAGTCTGGTGTGCCTGCCACTCAGTTGTAGAGTGTTTACCTAGCATGTCTGAGGCCCTGGGTTTAATCCGCAGCACTGTAAGAAACAGGGGGGCTTGTAACAAAATAATATTCTTATTAAATACAACATTGAACATGGTTTATACAGCAAAAAACAGACTTTAGGTTTACAACTTTTCAATTTGATAGCTTGACACGGGCTTTGCTTTTTCTCCATATGTGGAGTACATTTTTAAAAATAACTTTGTTTATGCTTGAGTGGTCTGTATCTTTGGCTACTCAAATTTATTTATGAGATTGAATTAGGAAAAACTTTTTCTATGATGCGTCAGGTAGTAAGTACTGTTTACTTTGTGGCAATGTGGAGGGTGTCCCTCAAAACCACTCAACTCTACCATTGTAGCATGCGAGCAGCCACAGGCATTCAGAAAGAGAACTGTGACTCCCCTTCAGCAAAATTTTATGGATACTGAAATCTGAATTTCAAAAAGTTTCCAGCTGTCTTCAAGTGTTATTCTTTTGATTTATTTCCCAATCATTAAAAAATACAAAACCTAAGCACAAAGCCCTGAGTTCGATCTCCAGCACACACACACACAAAAATTAAAAATACAAAACTCATTGTTAGTTCATGACCCATATAAAGAGAGATGAGAGGTTAGATTTGGTCTGTCGGCTGTACTGCGCTGAATCTCTGAATGTCGGTATCTTGCAGGCATCTGTTTACATGGCCTGTGAAACCTTCTGATATTCACTTAAAGTCCTGTGGCCTTAAACCAAGAGACTTGGCAAGGAGACTAGAATCTGTTGTCCGTAATAAATTCATTCTTTGCTGTCATGCGGTTGGTCCATGTGAGCCAATGGAATTACTTGGACCAATAATTCTGGTGCTCTGGAAGATGAAATGTGTTAATTTTATTCTGTATTTTGTTTGACACCTATGATTTCATTAAAAGGTCACTACCTGGAATGTATTTGAGATGCGACAATGCAGAAGTCATCTTTCACTAGGGATGCTTATTCAGTTGAAGGGCATCCAACTGCTGGCGATACTGATCTTCCATCCTGCCTCGCCGTCTACTTTGCCATTTGTTCTTAAGAAACTGTCAGTGTGTTTCTGACTTCTACACAAATTTATGAATTGGGGTCCAGGCAACAGGACAAGTAAAGCTGTTGGTGCCCTTTGCCTGGTCTTGGCACTAGCAATGGGTGTCTGTAAGTCTCAGACTTCCTGGGACTCACTGTGTTTCATAAAAAGAAGGCGCTGACAGTGCAAATGGCTGGCGTCTTTGGCCTTGGAGGCCACTTCTCTGGAAAAGTCCAGTTATATTCTTAATGGCCTTGCCAAGCTCCCAGTGCATTCTTAACCATTTGTTGCAAGCCATTTAGGACAAGAAAGGGCTGGTGGTACAGCTGAGTAATCTTTCCTCAGTCCGTCATCAGTGATAGGGTTGAGAGCCGGCCTCCAGCCTTAACCAGCATCAGAATATCAGACAGTTACAGGTTAAATCAGTGCTTCCCACATTGCCAAACTAAGCCGAAGTTTTTCTTAGTCTGTGACGACGGAAAAAATGAGGAAAATGTAATAAGCTTCTCACTAAGGTAAAACTATTAAAAATTTTTATTCCGAAATTATGTCCTTTCCTCTGTGTATGTAGGTATGACTTTGGTGTTTAAGGATTATAGAAAATAGAAATTATTTTTCATAGAATTTAGGTAAGCTGTTTGCCTCTCTGAGCTGGTCCTCTCCTTTGTAAAAGTGACCAAATAATAGTGCCTGCCTCTTACAGATTTTGTGGGAATAAAAGGAGATTATTTATGTAAAGTGCTTAGCTAGTGGCTGGCATGTAGTATTTGCACAACAAATGTTACTTATTCTCATGATAATTATAATAATCATAGTTTTCAGTGTATTTCCTTAGCAAATAAAAAATAAAAATCGCCCAGTGTTGGTTTACTTTTATTTTCCCCCTGTAGCTTTTTTGGTTGGAGGTGGGGATTGTAGAAGGAGATGAGATTTTCTGATCCGTAAAATACAAATATATAACTGCAATTGATCTTTATATGTAGAGAACTTATTTAAGTAGCTAAGATAAAGAAAAATGTTAGAACTGACCTATTAGAATCATCCTCACTTAAGTGCATGATGATGGTGCCTAGACGAATAGGCTGTAGTGTTGGAAAGCTGAATTTATTTAACATTTATTTTCTATGTAAAATATTTAGAAGTTAGTGATAGTTTGAATGTGGGGTCAGATGAAAAGAATAAAAGCGAAGCTGGGGCCCGGGGTTTTGCTTGAGAAAAGCGGGTGCCGAGGGCCGGGACATGCAAGTCAGGAGCTCTGTGGCGGAGGCACACAATGGTGGGGCCCATCGAAACAGTGATGTCAAATGGGAGGCTGGAATTGAGCGTCTGGCACTGAGTGGGAATATCTGGATTGGAGATACAAAATCTTGGATTTTAAATCATGACGATAAGTTGGCCTTGGGAGAAAAGAAAGATTCCCTAAAATTGAGCAGTCAGACAGAAAACAGCAATGCGGATGGGGAACTGAGAAGGAACAGGCAGAGGAGAATAAAAATGACTGTCTGAAATTTAAGAAGAGTGTTTTGTATGAGAGAGAGTAGCGGCTTGTTTTGAACTCTCCTGTGTGGCTCAGCAGATTGAAGTGCCTGTGGGAGTGGGCAATACAGAGGGCATCAGTAATACTAGAAAAAAGCAATTTGGTGGGGTCGTGCAGGCGTGAGCCAGGCTACAGTGAATTAGCAGCGGATGGAGATGAGGATGGAGATGTAGCAAATGTGGACAACCCTTTCAAGTAGCTTTCTGTCTGGTGTCCAACCTGCATCCTTGTTTGTTTCTTCTGAGTGAAGAGGAATTGTCTTAGGCTGCATATAAAATATATACTGTAGTTAATGTATATAAGGAACAAAACTGCCTTTTAAAAATATTTTTAATTATTGTAACTCTCTTTTACAGAGGGGAAAAAAAAGAAAGAATAAAAGGTGGGCCACGGGGTGGGCTCATCAACAAAGGGAAGCAGAGAAAGGAGCCAACAGCCGAAGCTGACTATGACATTAGGACAGGAAATTTGTTTTCCCAGAGGAGAAACTAGAGCCTGTTGATGTTAAAGAGACTTGACCAATATAAAAAGAAGCCACTAAATTGGGGGACGAGAAACCAGGGCTGATTTCATCAGCTTGAAGGGAACCACACAGGGCTTTAATCCTCTGCAGTTGCTATCTCTAAATTCTTACTAATTTAATCTTTGAACTTGTGTTTACGAATGGAGCATGTCGGGATAATGGACCAGGCCCTGGGGCACTGGAGCCTTGGCTCGCATCCTGCCCCTTCCCTGGGAAGGTTCTGGGTCGGTTCCTACCTGGGACCCGGTACTGCTGCCACCCTGTGTGCACAGCAGGAGTGTGCGCTGATTCAGGGGTGCTTGGAGTGAGTACCACCATGATGCTGACTCCCTGCTTTGGGGTGACAGTTTGGTGGGGGGACGGGTAGGGACTGTCTCTAGGGTATTCAACCACACTGGAACTCCATATCCAAATACTTAATACTTTAGGGAGTTTGGTTTGGAAGCAGTTGATGTGAAAATATACTCATCACCCAGCAAATATTTGTCAGGGGTGGTGGCAGAGACATCCAACAGTTAAAAGGAATTTTATCATGAGATCAATCTGCAATTTAAACATAGTAGAAGTAGACTAAGACATACAAAAATGAAACTACTGACCAGAAACCAGATATCCGCACGTCTAGATCTTGAGTCCTGGCATGACATGACTCTCATTTATTTCAGTCATAGATATCCTTCCAGAACGAATTTAGAAATTTAATATACATACATGTGGGATTGCTCTCCAAGAATCATCAACGCCCAGTGTGTGCCTGGCTCTGACGCTCACTGCAGAGAGCTGACAGTAACTTCGTTTCCCAGTGGCCGTCATGCTCCTGTCCACTGTGACTCGCAGGCAGCTCTCCTCTGGGGCATTAGCACTGAAGCATGAGGAGTGCCCTTCCCTCCGGGAGCCTCTCTTCCAGCTCCGTGCTGCTCCTGACTTGTTTGCCTTTTTTAACCTCTTACGATTCTCAGAATAATTTCAGTGCCCTTCACCTATGTGTTTCATGATTAATTTCACCATCCTTCTCCTTTCCTCCTCCTCTCAATCTATAGTGTGTCAATTTAACTGGTATGATGCCTTGCGGGATACTTTGTATTTCATTTTTAAATACTGAAGTCATTGCCTCTTTGCTAACTTCATTATCTACTAGAGGTATAGCGCCAGGAAAAATGTTCTAAAATAAGACTTGATTGAGGTATTAAAAAGAATTTGTTTACTCTCCTGCTCCTACCTGTTAACTAGAATTGACCACCCTGCTAGCTTCAGGGGATTTCACCAACGCTCATAGTCCCAATATTCGTGGTAGAAAACGTTTGTGGGATATCTAATATAAAGGCAGATAAACTTCATTGCAGCTATTCTTTGGAAATGTGTCTTTTAAATATATAAAGGCAAGTTCTATAGTTATAAAAGTAATGCATGTAAATTGCAAAAAGCTTAGAAAAAATAAAATCAAGAAGAAAAAATTTACACACACTGTCTCAACCTAAACATGACTTATATTTTGGGGTACTTCCTCTCTAAGAGGAAAGAGCAGGGCCCTCCCTATTCCAGGGTAATACCATTCCAATTGAACTAAGTGCATTTGCTACAAGTCTATTGCCCAATAAAGTCACATTCTTGGTGTACCAGGGCTTCAAAGACTTCATATCTCTTTGTGGGACCCTCAGTCCTTAATTTGATTGCTAGGTACGACCTCACCAGCTTGAATGCCTTGAACATGTAGCTACTTGCAATTCACTGTTTTACTTGCATTTTGGGGCCAAAAACGATTGTATGAAACTATGCAAGTAAAATGCCTCGCACGCTGTTTCATATCCTAAAGGTTCTAAAATACTGGTAGATGTGATTATCATTAGATTTGTGTAGGGGGTTTGTGCTTACTGTTTAGTGTTAGTATGCTGCTTTGGAACATAGCGACTTCCATTTAGGGAATATCTAATTGTAAATACGATATCCATAAATAGAATTCTGAGGAATCAGTTAATTTGCATTCCTTTTTCTCTCTGGAAAAAGAGTCCATATTCACCAAACGAGTCCACATTATCTCTTCATATTTAAGAGTGTGCTCTCACTCATTCAGCAGTCCGTGGTTTTTTAAGGGGATGAAATTTACAGGGGACCATCAATCTAGACCACTCAGAACTAAGGGAGAAGGACTGAGAGTCCTCTGCCAGGTGGAATGAGAGAGACCAGTGCTTGCGAGAGGAGGCGGTGTCTCAAAATGTGGTACTTTTATTATCAATGTGGTATTTTAACTTCACCAGATACTGTGAGAAAATGATCAGCCTCAGTGATTTACAGAGCATAACACTGAAACTCATCAGGTAAGAAAAATTTGTCTAAATTCACACAACTAGAAAGAGACAGAGCTGCAATTTTTACCCCACTTCTGTCTATTTCCAAAGTTCAAAGAGAGTGCTTTGCACTTCACAGGATTGCTCCTCGTCTTCCAATTTGACTTTTAAAATAACTCTGAGATATAAGTAAGACAGCTATTATCCTCCTCGTATTTGAATAAGAATGAGTCTAAAAATAGTTTAAAAAAAACAATAACCAAAGTCACAAAGCCGGGCGAATGGCAACGATATGATCACCTCTAACTCATACCGTTAAATTCTTTCTTTCAAAAACAAAAATAGCTCTTTTTCACTGAAAACATATATGTGTGTGTGTATATATACATATATATATTTTTTAACCCCCACCACATCTCTATAAGGAAGGTGTCATAATTCCCATTTTACAGAGGAGAAAAAACAGAAGTGAGACTTCAGAGGAATGATGGTGAATGAAACACATTCTGCTGTTCACATTCTCTTCTGGAAAAATCTCATTATAATGTGAAAGAATGTATTTTAAAATCTAACCTCACAGGGATGAAAAAAGGGCAGAGGGGACTTCACAATCAACACAGCAGAAAATGGAAAGCAGACAGATAAGCAGAACCATGAAAACTGAGGCTTAAACTGCTGGGGGAAAGCTGAGAGTCAACAAGACTCACCCCACAGAGTCCTTCAAAGATGCAGGAATTGGCAGTGTCAGGAGCCTCCATTCTAGTAGAAGTAAAGAGGGAGATCTACAGTAAGGATTATCTGATATCTGTTCAGAAATCTCATGTCCCTTCCACTTTGGCAGAAGAAAAAGAAAAAAATAACCCGATCTTCTCTACCATACTCTAGTCTATCCTCTGGAAAGGAAGTGTTCTCAGTGGAAAGACCTGGCACAGTGGGGCGTGGGGACTCCCTGGGGAAGACCAGGAGGGATGAGGAGGTGAACACACACTGGATGCTGCAGCCCCGGCCCTTCTTCTGCACTCTCTCCCCTCTTCTCAGTGTGATAACATTGGTGCCCTCAGCAAATTATAGCCTCTTTCTGGAGATTGCCGTCAACCCAAGAGAGAGGATTCAGAGTTATCAACATTAAAGGTTTTCTAGCTCAATATCCTAGCCATAGCTAGAAGTTACACTTAGAAGCTTACTGTTAACAAGATCCATGTATTCAGAACCTCCCAACATGGGTTTAGATCCCTGAATTTAAATGAGCAGACAACCAAGGTTTCTAGACATTTCAGAAAAGCTTTCTAATATGACTGATAGATACTAAAACAAATAAGTAGAGAAAAAAATTTACTACTTAAAGAAAACAAAGAGAAGAAAAAGCAACCAAATAACAATGAATAATAGAAAAAAGGGAGATATCAACAAATAATATTCAGAGAGCAAAAATTGGTTTGGAAGAAATTTTTCTAGCAATAAATCAAAAAATTCAAAGAAGGTTAAAAGGTAAATTTAAGAAAGTTTCCAAGAACAAGGAGAAAAGAGAAATTGGAAATAAAAAGATAAACCCTCGAACATTTAAGGGCCAATCTAAAATTTCTAGTTTCTAAATAATAGCATGTAGAAAGAGAAAGAAAATAAAAGAGGGAAAACATGGCTGTATAATTTACGTTAAAAGGCCTGGAAGTGAAGTTCATGGGCTTACAGAATGAACGAATCTATCAAGTGCCTACATCAATCAATAAACCAAGACTATATCATCATGGAATTTCAACATATTCAGCACAAATCCATAGCATTATAAGATTCTAGAGAAGAAAACTTACCTCCAGAGGACCAGGTGTCAACATAGCTGTAGATTTCTCAGTAGCAATATGTAAAGCTGTAAAAAGAGAACAATCCCTTCAGATTCTGAAGGAAAATACCATCTGTTTTAGTTACTTTTCTCTCATTGTTGGGACAGAATACTCGACACCCAAAGTTAGGGGAAGAAAGGTTTATTAGCTCACAGTCTGCAGAAGTTTCAGTCTATAGTCCGCTGGGTCCGAGGCAGGGCGGCATGGCAGAGGCAGGGCAGACGGGCAGGGCAGACCCGCAGCCCACCAGCAGCAAAGTAAAGTCAGGAAATGCAAGGAATGTATGCAAATAAGCGATGCAAACAAGCAGCTAGTTAGCTTCTTCCTGTATCTTTTATCTAGGCTACCTGCCCTTAGGGCGGGTAGCACTCCCACCCTCAATCTCAGTCTCACATCCTTGATCCCAGCAGAACCATGCCAAACCGATCAGTGGATCAATTTAGTAATCACACACTCTAGATCCAGCTATCTCTTACCACATGAGGCTTTGGGGAGACATCTAGACACAAACCATAACACCATTCAACCTAAAATTCAGTTCTCATCCAAATTCCCAGTCAAATGCAAATAGAATAAAAATATTTTTCTTCCATTCAGTATTAAAATTTACCTCCTACTTAAACTTGCTTACAAAGTTGTAGGATGCGCTGACTAAAGCAAGATGATAAAGTAAGAAAGTGTGTGATGTCTTAGAGAAGGACGGAGGGCTCGAGGAGAGACACTTTTAGGAAGATGACAGTGTGGCTGATGCATCTAAACATGGTGAAAGGAGATTAGACAACTGGAGAACATGCTGAGATTGAATTAGGAAAGGAAAAGTAAGCACATGTATAAATTAGACGATTATTAACCTCAGGGAAAATGAGAATTGTACAAGAATGGAACATGTAACAACTAATCGTAACAAACTAATCATAGTTTACCACTCGACTCAGCTAAGCATAGTCTTTATGTACTCAGCAGGTTGGAAATATGGAATATTGATCTAATTGGAATTGGTATGCCAGATACAACTACATTGGGAAGATGGGAATGTGCTGGGATTAAAACCAAGAAGTGAGAAAGTGAGCTAAATCCTCATCTGCCATCTTGGAAATTCAGTCAAGTACCCAAAACTGAACAGGAAGGGCAATAAAATTATGCTGTTTAAAGAGATGGTGGAAGCTATCAAATATGTTACTTTCTAAGTCAGGTAATTAAGATAAAACTGGTTGCTTTATGGTTGGGAGAGATTGGGAAGGGTCCAGTGAATCATAAGAATATTGTTTTATCCATTTTAAAATAACAAGCTTTTAGAAATATTTGACCCTTTATGTATGTGAATGTAGATATAGACTCATAATGTGGATTAAAAATAAAAATGTTTAAAAAATGAAATCGATCAAAATACGAATGGTGGTTATCTTTAGATGGCTTTGTTTTTCTTCTTTTTACTTCTCTGTGGTTTTTATACCAAAAGCATACTAGTTTTTAAAAATAAACATAATCTTTATCATAAACCAGAAATCGCCGCTCAGAAAGACCAGGTAGACTTCCCAGTATCACAGATCGGGTGAATGTTTGTCCTGAGATCACAGTCCAACCTTCATTGACTCAAGTCATTTTTAAGCCTTCCTCAAAGCTTTCAAACTTCAATAAAATCCAAGAAGCAAAACTGTCTCCCCCCCTCGCTATTTCACATCTGAGAAGGTCCACTGCTCCTCTCGGTATACCACACAAATGAACACTGGGCTGCTCTCATACAGCTGTTTACTTGTCTATCTACCTATTTATACTCATCATCTTCCAGAAAGGTAAGAACCTGAATTCAAAAGATACAAGCGCTATGACAAAAAAAAATCATACAAATGCATTAAGGGCACTTGCTTATTCAGATCTTGTGTCCTCACGCTGCAGAGGGAGTGTGCTCACAGAGGACTTTCTCCTTCCCCTCAAGGACAGTAAGTTTCCCGAGGTCGTGACCGAGTTCCACGCACCTTTGTCTTCCCGTCAGAGTCGAACAGAGTCCCAGACACACAGGTGCTTGTGGAGTGTGTGCGACGTGGCTGGCAGGAAAGCTGTGGTTTGGGGGGATGTGGGTTCAGTTTCTTCCCTTCCTAGCTGTGACTGTCATAAAAGGGCATATACTGCACAGGCCTTTCTTGAGAATGAAACATTCATCTAATTTATGCAAAATAATAAAATCTACCTGAAGAATTGTCTTTTTAACTGTGCTTAAAATTTATCTGTCCTTTTTCTCCTTTCCTTGGCAAATCGTGCAGCGTCCATCCTTAAAACTGGGCAGGGCTTAGAAAGGAGGCTGATTCTGTCTTTGTTGGCAGACCGTAATTTAATGTGAGTGCCTTTCTGTTGCCATAGTGAAATACATTTACTTCTGTTCAAAGATCATGCATCTCTGGCAAAGTAAATACCCTCTGACTCCTACTCTTAATTGTCCTTCAGTTGCTGCGGGGTTTTCACCCACATCCCTGCTCAGGGTACTCGATGGCTGGGGACCAGATGGGATGGAAAATGGCAGTTCTCGACACTTCTGAGCTCAAGGGACGAGCAAGTCGGTTCTTGAGGTTTAAAAGTACAAATCCAGTGTTTGCAGAGAAACATGAAGTTGTCATAGTAGAACAACATTTGAATGGAGAGTTTATTGCTACTTCATGAAGACGTCTTCTAGTAACAGGTTTTTGGTAAGACTTTTCTGAGGAGGCACTTACTGTCAATAATGATGTGCTAGAAAATCAACATGAGGAAAATGTCCTTAAAAATTTTCCTCTGAAGCCATCTGAATTCTATATAACCGTAGTGGAGGTACCTCTTTTCCTCCTACCTTAGTTAACAAGAACTTATTATGCATATGCTATATGCCCAGAACGGTTCTAGGTGATGTGGATATAGTGATGAACCAGATAAGCCCAGCGCCTGCCTTCACAGTGTTTATATTCTTGGTGTTCTTGGTCCTGTGCGAAGTCCTCACACAACTTCATTTTGGCAAGAAAGGAGACATTCTGTGCTGATGTCAAGGTAACTCACGTAGCAACAATAGCAATAACAATAATGCGTATACTGAGTTCTTAGTCTCTGCCAAAAGTAATTGATAAACACCTTTGAGGAGGCTTATTTCATCTAGTTCTCACAATAACCTTGGAAGCTATACTATATGCTCAAAATTCTACAAAGGAGGAAATTGAATTTCAGAGACATTAATTTTTTTAAAGTTTATTGGTAGCAGAACCCAAATTCTAACCCAGAGTTGCATGCTCCCTAATTACCATAATGTATTCTGAAACATAAAGGACTCATAATTTGAAATCAGAGAACTTGTAACTACACAAGATCAGGGTCAAGTCCAGGCCCACCCCTGGACAGTTTAACTTTTATGGTTCTACAGAACTCATCTACAAAATACCACCAACAACATTACTACTTCCGGCTATTTTGGCAAGGATTAAATAAGATAACTTATGTTATCTATGCCTGCCTATGCATGCATATACATAATAGACATGAATATAATTATTAACTATGACCTGAGATGGAGCAAAGCATAGAAAACGGAGGCAGATTATTATTCATTCACAGACGCCATTGGTAATCTGGTTGAGACTCACAGGGATAGTAGGAAAATGTTGAAGGAGGGATGGTAGACAATCGATGCCTATGGAGAACCTCTTCACCTAGAGGGTTTGGTTCACTCAGTAAGTACATCCTCCTTTGCTTGGCCACTTGTTGAACTCTTACTTATTCTGCAAGGCCCAGATGAAATGCTGTCCCTCCTTGAAGCTTTTTATCTTTTGTAGTAGGAAGAGATCTCTCCATTTTAGAACTCCCATGGCTTTTACTATTTAGAGCAGCGGTTTCTAAATAAACACCCTCAGACTGGTGCCAGGCAGATTTTATTAAAATCCTTCAGAAAGCTATTAAAATAGATTCCCAAGTCCAGCCCTCAGTGACTTTAATTCGTGTGAGGTCCATGAATCTGTACTTTTAAAAAAGCACATAGGTGAGTTTGATGGGCGGACATATTTGGAAATCATTGTAGAATCATTCATGTGACTCTCAATACATATATAAATATATAATTGCTCTATATTACTATTACTTATGCATGTTTCATCTCTTTTCCTGAGAAATTATCTTTCTTATATTGTAATTGCTATGGTTTGAATGTGTCGCTGAAGTTCATGGATTGGAAACTCAATATCCAAATTGATATGTTAATGATATTTGGAGGTGAGGCCTTTGGAACGTAATTGAGTTTAGCTGAGGCCACCAGGATGGGGCCCCCATGAAAGGACTGATGGCTTTAGAAGAAGAGGAACAGAACCAGGGGTGGTGGAATGTGTCCTTAATAACCTCGGGAGGCTAAGACAGTAGAATCATGAGTTAGAGGTAAGCCTGGGCAACATAGCAGGGGTACATTGAAGGAGGAGGAGGAGGAGGATGTTATGCCTTATATCTTGATTTCCCTCCAATGCCTCATGCACTCATAGGTGGGACTTTTGGGAGGTGACTGGATCTTTGGAGTGTGATGCTGGATCATGGGTGTGTGATACTGAATTAGTCTACTGATGGGTTTACAGCTGGGTGTGATGTTGGGACGTGAAGCCTGGTAGGAAGAGATGTGGCCTGACTTGGATATATATATGTACATATACTCCTCCCTTGAGCTCCTGTGTTGCCATGAACTGCTTCTCCTCTGCCATTCCCCTCTGCCATGCTCTTCTGCCTTGGAGCCAGCCCACTATGAACTGAAAATTCTACATATTGTGAGCTAAAATAAACCTTTCCTCTTTTAACTTGTGGGTGTGGGGTATTTTGTCCCAGCAATGAGAAAGGAAGACAGAGGAGGAAAGCGGGGGGGGGGCACCCGTACTGAAAACCGACACACATTTGATCTGTCTTGCATTGTGATGTCCTTCTCCATGTAATCATGTAGCAAAACCACTCACCAGATGCCAAACTATGCTCTTGGACTTCCCAGCCCCCAAAGCAAGAACTAAACAACCTCGGTTCTTTATAAATGACTAGACTCAAGTATTTTGTTATAACCACAGAAAGTAAATTAGGACATCAGTGTAGGGACAAAATGAAGAAAAATCTAGAGGAAAGTAAAAGAAAATCAAGTCTTTTGCAACATTCCTCTCTAATCAGCTCTTCTGAGATGCTTTGCTGGATTCCCCTGACTGAGTTGGCTTTTCCTGTTATATGTTCCCATTACACTGATCTCCCTACAACAATGGTACTTACATTATTTGGAACTTGAATCTGTTTCACTGAAAAAAGTAAAATGCTGAGTTATTGGAAGTATACTGGAACTATCTTCAGAGCAATCAAATTAAGACCTGTGTGGAAATAGAGCCAGATGCTTGGGGCTGGGGATTTAGCTCAGTGGTTAGAGTGCTTGCCTAACAAGCACAAGGCCCTGAGTTTGATCCCTGGCACAAAAAAAAAAAAAAGCCAGATGCTTTCGTTCCACCAGGACTTGCCCCCATCCTTATGATTCTACTCTATTCCATGTGTTGGCTTTATTTTATTGACCAGCTAATCTGCTTTCTCCACATTTGCCCAGTTGTTTTCATGTTGCAGAAGCTTTGAGATGCCAGAAGAAATATACGTTTCCACTTGAGAAACCCAGTAAACATATAGATTGCAGTGGCTTGGGTCACAAACTGACATCCAGACCAAGCCATCTAGTGAGGGTTGTGGTATAAGATGAATACCAGGGACTACACGTAGTTGCTGGGACTGGACCTGTGAGTCAGAGCTGTGCAAAATGAAGTCCCTATGTAAGAAGAGAAGCAGAAATATACATACTGTTGGGAGTCAGGATTTACTGGACACTGTGCTGCTATCCTAATTCTTTTTTTATGCAAGAAAGATAAGAACAATTGATTTTTTGTGTTTAGTGGAACTCAATAGAGAATAGGTGTTGAGAACGGCTATAGAGACCAGTTTAATGAGTCTGCCACTTATCTGCTGTGGCCATGGCAAAATCACTTGATTTCTTTGGGCTGCAGTTTGTCCATCTGAAAAATAACATGGCAATAATAACAATATTACTTCTCAAAGTGAATGGAAAATTGAGGCAATTATGTAACATTCTCGGAATGATGGTCAGTGTCCTAAATGTTCAGTATTAGGTGTGATAAATTACTCTCTTGTCTCATGAGACTGTGAGCCCACTGCAGGCACGCAGCCTTGGCTTGCTTCCTCCCAGAACCTAGTACGATGCCTGGCTGATCCTATGTAAGCAATGAATAATTGCCTGTTGTCAGAGAATGTAAACGGAGTTTAGTGAGAGATGTGCGTGAGTGCCTTTCCTGCACCTAGGGTCTTCTGCTATCCTGAGGGTAAGAACATCAAGTATGCTCTGGACTGGAGAGCAGAAGCAGGACCTGTGGTTAGTTCAGCAATTATTCTTTCCATGTTGCACTGACTTGGCCTTTAGAGAAGCACAGCCCTAAGCAATGTCATATTTAAGCAGAAAAATTGCATAACACATTCACAAAAAAGGCAGGCAAGCCCTTTGCTTCACTTTCCCCCCCTCTGGGGAACGTATCTGATCTTTAAACTTAATCAGGCTGCACTGGTTTACTCTGCTACCAAGTGGTACCACAGAGCCTTGAAATTTAACATTGTGCTGTATAAGCAAAACGTTTACTAAAAAAAAGTGTCAGTATAACCAAGCTACAAAGGACCTATTTTAAAAGGATATTCTCACAAAGCACTTTCAAAACATCCACTTCTTAATAGTCACATTCCTGTGAGTGCACAGCAGGAGACTATCACTTGTTTTAGCTATTTTTTTTTTCTTGTTTAGGCAGTATTGGGAATCCATCCCCGGGGTGCTCTGCATCTGTGCCTGTATCCCGAGCAGTCTTTCTTTTCTATTTTGAGACCCAATCTCACCGAGCTGCTCGGGCTGGCCTCGAGCCCCTGATCTTCTTGCCTCAGCCTTTTCAGTAGCTGCAATTCCAGGCATGTGCCGGCCTGCCCACCTTCCTCATAGTAGCCTTTCATTTAAACAATAGCAGGAGGACGTCTTGAAAATGTAATTTACAAACTGTTTTGTTCTGTGTATTCTGAATAGAGAGAACATAATTTACTCTAACTCTAGAGAAAGACTTTTAAAAAATGAACACATCCACAAGCAAAATTTGTGCTAAAACTTATTGATTTAAAATATAAGTACATGGTTTTAATAATCTTGAAATTAAAAGAAAGACACAAACCTACAAGGGCATGAAGAAAAGACTGACACATTTATATAAAATTTAAAACTTTTATATTATGATGTTTTAAATCCAAAAGCAAAACTGATAGCGTAGAAAAAAAATCCTGAGATATATTAAAGGCAGAACTAATTAAATATTTGAAGTGCAACTGGAAATAAAATTAATAACTCATTAAAGATAGGCAAAATATATGAATAGCAAGTTTGCTGAAAACATGTATTATAGATATGTGCATTAAAGTCATGAGATAAATCAATAATTCAATCTTTTTCACTTGTCAAACCAAGGACAGCTGATGTGATAGTGTTGGCAAAGTGGTGAACAAAAATCATCTTTGGAAGCCTACTGACAATATCTACTACATTTGAAAATTGCGTATGTGTGCTTTGGGCAGCTATTCTACTTCTGTAAATGTCACCTACAAACATATACGAAAAGTCTATCAAGGATATTTGCGATACGTTTGTTGGTAATAGCAGGGATTTAAAACATTTTTCAAAGCTAATCAATAGGTTTTGGTTTTTTGTTGTGTTGTGTGTGTGTGTGTGTGTGTGTGTGTGTGGTATACTGACACAATGGAAGACAAAAGAGCTACAGTATTTAAAATATTTAGACTGTATGTGATGGAATGAACAGAAAGACAGTAGAGTTATACAGAAAGCGCTTAGTAGTCTATGCTCCTACAGGGACAATAGTATTGTCACCAAGTTGCATCTGTGAGGTCCCTGAGGCTGAAATAAAGAATCTGTCCCATCCTTTTGAAATAGGTTTGTAGGTTTGCTGACTTTGTCACAGAAAAAGAATTTTTAGGGTGCACCAGTTAAAAAGAGACACGAAAGGATTTATGTGGACACGCTCCATTCTTGAATGTGGGTGCTCAGCGAAATGGGAACATGTTACAAGTGGGAGTGGGGCACATTTAAAGGGTGCCTTCGGGGCAGGCTGTGCGGGACATACATTCTCACTCTCGCGTTACACGGTAAGCCATCTGTATGCCTTGCAAGTTGGGGTATGTTGTTTGAAGTTGAGATGTGCTTCAAACATGCGCAGCTGCTTCCTGGGCTTGAGGAAAGGGCAATTTCTAGGTGAAAAGGACAGGTCTGTGCCCAAAATTTACAGGCTATTGTAAAAAGACCGTTAGAAATTTTCTTTTTTCAGTGAGTTTCCTGAAAGGAAAAGGCTGGTCTTGAAGTTGTAGTTTTTCTTAAAAGTACAATTTTAAAATCTTGAATTGTTTGTCTCCTTTTTACCTTTTTATTTTTTTAATCCAATCTCTTTTTACCTACTTTTTATTTTTCTCTTGCTGTTGAAAGGGAAAACACTTAGACAGAAGAAAGTCTCTTAAAGTGTATACAAGAATTTCTAACGGCATTTGCTTGGTGGGAGTGGAACTGAAAATTTGAAGTGGAAAGGGGGCCCGATTTTCACTGAACAATTGTACCGTCTTAAAATGGTTTGTAACTTTTTGTTTTCAGTAGGCCAGATATTCTACTTCTGCATTATATTGTCTCATATTCAAAGCCATATGCAAGTTAAATTTAATTAGCATCATTTTATAGATGTGACATTGTGGTTTGGAAAGGCTGAGTGACCAGTCTGTGGTCACACAGCTGCTGTCCTGTTCCATTGTCCCTAGAAAGATTTATATGAACAACAAAGTGTGCTGTTCTCAGTAGATACATGTATGCTTATAATTTGGTACTTACTAAAGCTCGAGTCAATTTTTTAGGAAAAGACAAACTATTCTTACCTTAAAAGTAAAAAATAGAATTTTTTCTTTATCTTCTAGAGTATGTTTCTCCTAATTTCCAAGTGTCAAGGTGTTACTGCAAAGTCTAAAAGGATTTTCACCTTTCTTTCCTTCAATACTGTTTATTGTACAGAATGCTGAGCCTGGGAGATGGTAAGAGAAGCCCAAGAAAGAAAATTAGAGGACCAGCACTGGGGCTCAGAGCAGCATGTTTATATTAGAGAAAAACTTGGAAAATTTGATTTGTTTTTATAATTCCAAAAGGCAGGAGGACGAAATCCCTTCTCATTTCTCATTCAACTGCTGCGTTAAGCAGGTCCACAGTGAGAATGACATTAAGCCAACTTCAGAAATAAAAAATAGTGGTTAAGAGCTTGAGTCCAGAATCAGAAAGGTTTGCTTTTCGGCTATTCTTATATTCCTATAATACTGCTGGATTTCTGCTGAAAAGATAATCTACAATCTGAATTCATCTCTCTGTCTCTGTCTCCCACCCTCTCTTAACTGGTGATTCTGTTTTTAGACATTTAAGAAGGGGCTGTCAGGATTGAGTAAGAGCTTCTCCCAGTCAATTATTTATCTCTCACTGCCTATCACTGACTGTCTCCCTAGGATGTATTGTTACATGTGGAAGCGATTTAGGCATCATTGTATTGGACTAGAAGTTGGTTCTTTCTTCGATTGAAAAAATATGTGTGTGTGTGTGTATATTCTCTCCATATGGAGAGAGTGAGCGAGAGAGAGAGAAACCTTAGTCCTGTCACTTTTCTGAGGTCTGACATTTGGGGGGACACATTAATTTAAGCAGTGTACGTTTACCAGGAACCTGACATAGATTCCTTTGTCATTTTCATTAAAGTGGTTTATAAAAGGGCATGGTTCACAAAATGAATTAATGTCACAATGAAACTTCATGCTTTCTAGGTACTTGGTGAATGCTTGGAAATTCAAAATGCCATCACAGCATTCTAGGCTAGGCTGCTAGTGGAAAAAAGTCACAGTGAGTTATTGATTTGTTCAAGATCAAATTTTGGACTTACAAATAAATCCTGGTCAGTTTTTTTTTTTTTTCAAACACGCCTATAGTAAATAACACATAATTCAGACTCATATAATGGGTGTAAAGAAGCCTTGTGTTGATTGTTTCAGTACAAAACTCTGGAGAAAATGTATAGAAGTATTTTGTAAACCTTATCATAACCTATGGTAAGAAATACACTAACAATTACATACCTACACATAGATATAAAATGAAAACAAAAATTTCAGAGATGATACTGATTTCACATCAGTTAGGGCCTCTCTGGTATGGTCTATTCTGCTCTAGTTTTTTTTTTTTAAATTTATGACTGCTAAATTTATTTTAAAACTCAATAAATTGTCTTGACTCATAGTTCAAAAAATGCTGCTTTAGAAGACCCAAATCTCACACCGCTCATATTTAGAAGAAGCAATTGTTTGGAATTCTGCGTCCTTGTAGCTTAGTTTGTTTTGTTTGCTGAGAATGCATCTGTGCTACATTCTGTGGGATTGGTAAAGATTTTTGCCTCCATCTACCTGAATCTCAAATATTCTAAAGTTGCAGGGAAACCAGGGTAAGCAAAATGACGTCCAGCCTCTGCCCTCATGGAGCTTATGCTCTTGTGGTTGAAATGAACTCAAAGTTCAAGGAGTTTTGGAAGATCAGTCATTCACTTGAATAATCACTCTAAGCAAGTAAACAGTTTCATTAGCACTTTCTGGGTACATGTGTTCTTATGTAGGAGTATCAATTCCATGTTTACAGACAAGAAAATAGATGAGAGATTCTTTTATTTCAAGTCACATTATTATTTTGAGTGCAAATCCGAGGTTATTTGTAAAATACCACCTGATGTGATTTAGTGGGCTTGTGCTAGAAATAAAATGATTTGATAGTTCAGAAGAGGAGGTGATGAAGTCATATTATAAAAATATTTGACCCTCAGAAAACTAAGAAAGACCTCAGAGGTCCCCTTCCCATTTCTCTTTTCTTAAAGGGGGGGTTAATCTAATTATTCTTTTAAAATGAGACAAAATAGGTCTATTAAAGAGATGAATGAGTGGTTCCCTCTAGTGTTTTAAGATATTTTCTGAATAAACTCTTCATATTCTTCATTTTGTATTTACCCATCTAATCCTTATTTCAAACTCTGGAAACAAACATTTTTTCAAAGTGATCATGGCGAGGAACAAAACAAGGATTGTCACTTGCCAAGGAGAGTCTAGATTTTGTTCTTCTCATCCCTATGCATTCAGGTGCATTAACCCCAGCGAATGTGCAAACCCTGCGCTACACGTCTGTAGCTTCCTCCTGCTGGGAGCTGGAGGTTTGACGCGGCATGTGCAAGGGCACCTACACTGCAGAGCGCGCTGCAGAAGACTGCTACGCATGCGCACATCCTGCTCTGTGGCTAACTTCCTTGGAGATGAACTTGTTCTGCAAATTTACGAGCATACTAGTTTTCTACTTGGGGAAAACTGGAACAATTCATATACAAAGGGTGATTGTGGACACAAAATGGGCAAAGAGATTATTTTTAAAGTGTTCATTTAAGTCAAGCCGTGTGCTCCTAGGACCGGATCTCTTTCCATGTTTGTTGTGTTTCAAGATGCTTCTCCTGATCATTCTGCCTACAGCAAATCATTTGTTCTGTGTTCTTAGAGCTCCATGACCTTCTTCTTAGCGTTCAGCAGGAATTTTAATTTTCTACTTATTTTTGTGACTATTTCATCTGAGGGTCTCTCTCTTTATAAGCTTTCACTAGACGCCAGGCTTAATATTCTTTTTTTTACTCTATTATTGTCTCCTCAGCCTTAGCACTATGATCAACACATAAGTGTTCAATAAATAGTTATGGAATGAATAAATTGGCATTTAGGCTCTTTTTGAATGCTGTTTTAAACAGTAATTCAGCTAAGCTCACCGTCTTCCTTCTCTTCCTTTTTCTCTTCCTTCCTCCCTTTCTTTCTTTTTCTTTCTTCTTTTCTTTCCTTCTTTTCTCTTTCTCTCTCTCTTTCCTCCTTCCTCCTTGTCCTAATGACTTTATAATTGATAAGCTACTACAGAGCAATTGATAATCACTCATAATGTCATTCTTTTTTATTGTCTTTCAGTCAACTTTGACCACTTCGAAATTTTGCGAGCCATTGGAAAAGGCAGTTTTGGGAAGGTGAGAACCGAACTGATTAACCACCCACAAAGTTAGGTGCCTCCAGAATAGAGGATCTGAGAACGTTTAGATTACTGAGTTACTGGGACCATGAGGAAGATAATTCACAGATGTTTTTGTAAAGAACTTTTATAAAATTGTCACCACAATTTGAGGAAAGTGAAAAGGCAGCTGCATAATGAATATATACTGTTCTAAGAGTTACCTTATTCAAGGTAAACCTATTTACTTTTACTACAGCTTGAGACTTTTCTCTACCCTAAAGGGGATTAAAATTTCAGAACCATTTTCAAACCGTACCACCTGTAAATCCAATGATTATTAGCTTGTCTGTATAAGAAGTAATTCTTCTCACATGGGAAAGAAGACACCTGCTATCAATTTCCTTTTCCCACGTTTTACTTTGTATTTTCAAAAGCTTGCCAGGAAAAATATACACAGCCAGATTTTTGATAAGAAATTTTGGCAGATTCAAACTCTGATCATTAGTTTTTCAGTGGTGATAAACCTTAAGAAAGCATATTTTGGAGTTGGGGATTTAGCTGAAGTGGTAGAGCACTTGCCTAGCAAGTGCAGGCCCCTGACTTCGATCCCCAGCACCCTCAAAAGTAAAAGCATATTTCATAGCAAATTTGCATTTTACTTCCTCAGGAATTATATAGTCTTCTAATGGAATTTCAAAGACACGAATATCATATTTGGTGCTTCCTACTGCTTAGAGTCCATTTTATCACATCTCCCGTGATTGTGCCCAGTATTTTTCACCTTGACAGTTTGGTCATGTCCTTTGTAGTTACTTGACATTGGATTAAGGAGGTTACTTCTTTTAGATGATTCCTCGTGTAAAGGCAGATTTAAATGGTGTCTTAAAAAAATTGCAGAAGCAAAACCAAGCAAACATGTTCAGAAACCAGAGACTGAGGAATTGACCGGGTGCATGAGGAAGAAAACTAAACTTTTACTGCAAAATCAGAGCTGAGTGAGAACTTTAAAATCAGTGAATTTGAAAATGATAAAGCAACTAAGCCTTGCTTCAGACCAAGTCCTATTTGTCTCACGGCTATGATTTGTCATCTCCCTAATCTCTTGTTTCCTTGGGTTTGTATCATTAGGTCTGCATTGTACAGAAGAATGATACGAAGAAGATGTACGCCATGAAGTACATGAATAAACAAAAGTGTGTGGAGCGCAACGAAGTGAGGAACGTCTTCAAGGAGCTCCAGATCATGCAAGGCCTGGAGCACCCCTTCCTGGTGAATCTGTGGTAAGTGGTTTGACCGACTCTGAAAAGAGGTCTTCCTGTCTGTGTCCCTGAACACCCTCACAAGAATGCATCTTGACTTCTGGGTGTTCTTTTGCAAACTGCTCATTAAGGTCTTCCCCAAAGGTTTTTGGTCTTCTTGATTTCTTTGGAGACCAGTAAAACAAGTTTTTATTGGTCACCAATAAAAACCGGTATACCTCAGTTCATTCATCACAGGTCCTTATCCTATTTTTTTCAAAGCATAGTAACTAAATAGGCTGAAAGGAATAGGTCAGATGCCTTATCACTCATCGGAGAGTATTCCTGATAAACTGTGGGCCAGGGACTTGGGTACAAAATAGTGCCTCGCTGGTTAATATGAGGTTGATGTTTAGAATCTGTACAAAGCAGTTTCTCTTTAAAATAATTGACAATAAAACTGATTTTCTTTGTAGCATACTTAAGCAATTACAGATTTACCTGTGACTTGGCAAAGGATATATGTTCCTTTTCTCATCCAGGAAGTCTGAACAGGAGTGGAACGAATTTATGTCAGTAGCTAGACATCGACTGATTCTGTTCTCAAGGCCATTACCGTAATTCCAGGCGTAGAAAATGGCAAAGAAGCTTACAGTATCTGTTACCTCCTGCTCTTTCCTTGTGTGTTGAGGTCTTTATGTTTCTCCATTTTGCTCTACATTTTAATGCATTCATTAAGTTAAGAGCCAGTTCTTAAAGCTAATTCAGTATGAGCGTTATTCAAATATGTATACCAAGCAGTTCTTACTTACCACCAAAGGCAAAAAAAGGCCTTTATCTAGAGAATGCTAATGGAGAAATAATTGAGATCACTGTGTTTACGGACATCCTTCTGGAGGAATCAGTGCACAAGACTTGCCTCAATCCTTCTTTAATTAATACAGCTTACTTAGTATACAATTCGCTCAGAGCCCCTATGCCACAGTTGGAAAGAAGATGGCTCTTTGTGACTTGGAAATAGAGCTATTATAGTTTATGCACTATTCAGACATAGTAAGAGTCTAATTTTGGCTCAGCCTTAGAGTATTTAATCAGCATTTTAGAGTAGCCTATTCAAAATACTGCTATGTAAAAAGTTAAAAAGGATACAGCTCTGTCTTCCTTAGCAATCATCAAATCATCTTTTTTCCGCTCTCCCTGCACCCTCACAGTGACAATGTGCTGTCACATCTCAGCCTCCCTTTGTTCAAAGTTGTATCTCCTTTTTTCAAAGTTCAGCCAACCAATCGTCTTTTTTAAGGCCAAGAACTCTTCATAAGGATATACATAGCAGTCTTCCCTTTTGGGTTGGTCTCTCATTGCAATGTGGCCAAAGATGATTTTATTGTATTTCTGTGTTCTTAATAGATGTTTGAGACTTTAAAATGGGCAAAGTCATACCAGTCAACATTCTGTTCTTTGTGCCTGCTAATACCATCACACAAGCACACACGCACACACACACACACACATGCACACACATTCTTTCCCTGTTTGCACTTCTCATATTAATTCTCATAGTGAAACATTGGACATCTTAAATTTTTCCTTCCTTGCTCCATAAAGGTAGGGAATTCTGAACATATCCATTACCAGTGGGCCAGTGTAGACATCCAAATGCTTTGTTCCAAAGCATCATGGGAAGTTTTATGGGAGGGGTCTTTAATTCATTCTCTAATACAGCCTTGTTGTGTTTTGTTTTCCACCCTCATTCTGCAAAGTAAACATTCAATGTATTGTACACAATTTAATCAATATTTATGTCTTGGACTTAACTTACATTTACCTTTATATCCCCAAAGCCTTGGAGCTAATTTTCTTAAGGAACACTGTATAATTTGTAAAACATTAGCCATTTGATCTTGCCACCTGCCTTCTTTGTGTGCCCTATTTTGCAGGCACGATTTATAGGCCTCTCCATATTGCTTTGGATAATCTTTTCATTCGGGCTCAAAATGCCACCAACCTCTGGGCTCTGGCGATGTGTTTAGAAAACTACAGTTTCAGGCTGGGGAGAAACATAAATTCTCTTTTAAGCAGGCTTTATACTAATGTTAAGAAGTATCTGTGTGTGTGTGTGTGTGTGTGTGCACCCGTGCATTTTGCTCATTTTAATCAATTTGAAAATAAGAAAACATCTCATAAAAAACACAAATTCTTCAATACCATATAGCCTTGAATTCTTTGTTAAACCTGGGCATTTTAAGAGAGACCCAAAGTGCCAGGATACAGTGGTGAGCAGGATTGGACAGAGTCCTGCTTCACCCCGTATTCCCATTTACTGGGAGACACTAACCTGGATTAAATGGCACACACATGGGTGCATAAACTGTGTACATATACAAAAGGAAGACGTGAGGGCACTGTGTGTTGGGAGGTGCGTGTTCAAGGAAAGAAGTGGTGAGGCCAGGTGTGTTAAGGAGGAAAGAACATACAGAATTAAAATCCAGCCATGCCAGCCTCCACAGACCTGACCCAGCTCAGAGACAGTGTTCAGATATAGGCCACGTTATCAAGTGAAGGCTGCCAGACAGAGCTGGCATCCAGGAAGAGTAAATAAGATCTCTCTGTGCCTCTCTCCTGAGGGCTGTTAACAAAAGCCCGGCAACCCACAGTCTGAAAACAAGTCTGCCCCAGTGAGTCCTGCCACAGCCAGGGCCCCAGGTGGCTTTTGTTAATTGAGATTAAGCCTGCAGCTGCACAGGACTCCTGGGGCCTCTCTCTGCTTACCTGTGTCCCTGGTCCCGGTGAGCAGAAGGGCTCCACGCATGGCTTCGGTACATTAGAAGACAAGATCCACTGTCTGAAGTGGGAGCGTGATAAGCCTCTCAGATGGCTGAGCACAGCTCCGGAAATGAGTTCCCTGCAAGCAGCCTTCGTTGTTTGTATTCCGTGTCTGTATTTCTTCATGGAATCGTAGACTGTGATAACTCAGATGTCCTTCAGAGCCACAATATCAATAATAACTTCTAGGAATAGAGTTCTGGTATTGCGGGTTTTACGCACCTTATACCCTTAACTTGTCCTAAGAAACTTCGTTGATAGGGATCATTATTCCCAATCTACAGCTGGAGAAAGTGAGGCTCAAGGGGGTTCAGGGCTGTCCCCTATTTCAAAGAGAACAACTGACAGTGCCAGCACTCAGGCCCGAGAATCCTGAGTTCAGAGCCCCTGCTTTTCCTTCTGTACTAGGTTGTCCTCTTGAGGCCTCTTTGAGATTTCCTCCTGAATGCGAAGAAGCAGAGTTTAACTTGTTTATTGTCATTCATACTCCATGTACTAGTTACTTTTCTAGAATCAGTGGTTTGCAAGAGAGCAGATTTAATATAGAACGTTACAAGTTAAATATTCACACACGTGAGCCAAGTTCAGGAAGAGTGCAGAACATCGACCTATGCGCTGGAGACCCAGAAGATCCGACCAAGGGCTGGGATCCCACAGCTATGTCCCATGTAATCCGTGTCTGCATTAAAAGACTGAAGAAATCTGCTCTGGAACCAGGATATGATGCTCACAGCAGAGATGAAAACCGGAGCTCCCCTGAAATGAACAGCAGCCATCCTCGACAACAGCAAGGCCGTGAGCTCCTTCTGAGACGAGAACAGCCAAGTTCCCTTCAGGAGAACCAGCCGCAGCAGAGCTTCTCATAGGAAACAGCTTGCCCCTATCGTCTGCTCCCGTTCTCCTTTATATTGTGTTGGCAATAGCCTTCAGGTGGATCTTCTACGTCCATAACCGCACCAACTCAGTCCAGCTGGGAATTCCTGCTCAAGTTGACCATATCAGTCCACCACACCCCACAAGAACGTAAACTCCACGAAGCTGCTATGTTGTTTTTCTCTATCTTATTCTCCTCTTAAAACAGAGCCTAGCACACTGCAAGTGCTTAATAAATAACTATTGAATAAATGAACAGTGATGAGATGAGGACTCTGCCTCCTGGTTATTGTCCTTCTCTTGTCACACACATCACCTTTTTTATACTCACAAATGAACTCCTATGTAACTGTGCCCACTTCAATTTCTTTGTAGACCCTGAGTCAGCAGGAGGAGAGTTTAAACTGTTACTCCACCATTTGGCAACTGGGAATTAGGCCTATTAACATTGGATATTTTACTTGGTTTCCTCACCTATAATTGCAATGACAGCAATACTCAAGTCATAGGTATTACTATGTATGATAAAAATACGTGTGTAAAGTATCTCTCAAAGCTGATGTTTAATAAATGATGACTTTAAAAAACAATGAAGTTAAGCCCCTCTCAGAGATAGACCATTTCATCTCACCATCACCAGAGAAGACTTATTTGTCATGATTCTGTGGACTGGCCGGGCAATTCAGGTCTGGGCTAACTTAGCTGATGCTGTATGTGATACGTGAGTCCACCAAGCACACTCACCTGCTAGTCTTATGGGAGACAAGGCCTAGCTTGATCTCTCTCTTCTGCTCTGAGTCTACCCTTGTCTTCGTACATGGGTGGAAACAGTCCTGACAGTGAAGGGAGAACAAGCTTCACGAGTAAGCGCTCTTCTGGCCTCTGCCTGTGTCGTACTGTTTAATGTCTCATTGGCTAGAGTGAGTCATGAAATCAGGCTCATACTCTAGGAGTGGAGAGACAGACTCCACCTCTGATAGGACAGATGGCAAAATTGAAAATCACAAAAGACGTGGCAGGAATTACTGTGGCCAGTTTTGAGAACAATTACATGACATATACGTCTCAAACTTTAATTTTGGTTTTTGTATTACTTAATTCTTATTAGTGTGTGTTTACAATCCATAATATGTACATTCATTTTGGGGATCTGAAACATACACGTAATTCTTTGGTCATTTTCGATTCCTTTGTCCCTCTCCCTACCTTCCCCTTTCCCGGGGACCCCTTCCCCTTTTCTTTAAGGTCTGCCTCCATTTAAGAAGTCAACAAAATGATGAAATAAATAGTGAAAACTATGATGAACTGACTGATGGACTGATGAAAGGAAATTAGCTAAGTCTTTATAATGTAGACACTGAATTATCACTTACTCATCCAAATTAGAAGGTTCCTTTACTGAAAACAACACAAGGATCCATTAGAAATTTGAACTAAACAGAAATTCACTGGAAGGAGATAGGGTGGTTTATTAAGAAGTGAAACTGAAGAAGCAGGTCCGGAGGGTGAGGGACAAGGACAGTTCTGAAGGTCTACATAGCAGGGACTAATGGACAACTTCTTGAGGCTGTCTGGACGAAGATGAGTCAGTCCCAACCAACCTTCTAACTCCATGTCACCCACTGAAGATCAGGGAGAAAAAGCGCACTGACCTGGCTCAGAAAGTGTGTTGGCCTTTTGGTTAAAACAAAGAGGAAAATAAATAAGGCCTCCTGGTGTGTTCGCCTGAGCAACTTGAATGAGTGTGTCACTCACTGAGATGGGGAGATCTGAGGAGTAGATTCATGGTGAAAAATCAAGAAAACTCTTTTAGCTGTGTTGATTTTGAGCTGCCTCTTAGTAATCAAATACAGCCATCGCATAAGGAGTCCATCTGGAGTTCAGAAGAGAAATCCAGGCTCTAAGAAGTCCAACAAAATACAAATACAGAAATCATTGGCTTGAAGATGCTTTTAAACCAGGGATTTGAAGGGAGCGTCTTTGGAGAGAGACTGAAGACAAGAATTTAAGGCTCGAGGCTCTCTGATAGTTCTCACAGGAGAAGAAGATTCAGGAATCTGGACAAAGCACGCCACGGGGGTGCCACACTTGCTATTCATCTTGTCACCATGGATACCTGGGTCTCTTCATTCTGGTCCATAGTTGGCTTGCATACCCTGGCATATTTATCACACACTCTTAATTACTGTAGCTTTATTCTGGATATTCAGTGACACACATTTTTTGAATTATATTGGCTGAGTTGACCCTTTGCAATTTCATATAAAATTTATAATTAGCTTTCCAATGTGTATTTGAAAGCTGCTCGTATTGGGTAACACTGAATCTATGGACTGTCAGAATTAATATCTTTTTAAAATATTAACTAATTTATACATTATATATTTTTCTTATTTATTTAGGTATCACTTAATTTTTTGTGGTTTTAGTTTTTAATGTAGTTTTTAGTGTGCCTTTAAAGACAGCATATCTGTCTTTAAAGATTTATTCTTAGGTATTTGTTTTTTTATAATATTGTGAGTGATATTATTTATCAAAATTTATTTTCTAGTAGTTTGCTGCTTATGTACTAAAATATATAATTTGCTATTAATATTGACTTTGTGTCCAGTGGCCGGACTAAATTTACTGATCGGTGTTGGCTGTCCCATAGATTTTCTGGGATTTTCAGTACTTACAATCATGTTGCTTATGAATAATGATGATTTTACTTTTTCCTTTTCGGTCATCTCACCTTTTATTTCCATTTCTATCGCATGCGCATTGAGAACGATGTTCAGCAAAAGCAGAGGCGATGAGCATCCTTGTCTGCTTTTCCTGCATTCATAGGGAAGGTTTTCAGTATCCCGAGATTTCTCAAGAGGTTTGCTGTAGGCCGTGTGTACATTTCCTTTGGCACACAGGAATTTCCTTTCATTCCTAGTTTTTCAGTCCATGTTTTTAACATGAGTGATGTTTTATTAAATACCTTTTAACATGAATTACATTTTATTAAATACTAGATTTTATAAATACCTTTCTTTTATCTATTGAGATTATTTCTATTATGTGGTGAAGTACATTGATTTGCAAATAATGAAGCAACCTGTGTTTGGAGAAATAAACTGAATCTTATCAGCTCCTACTCTCCTTTCATATATCTCACTGGATACTATAGTATATATTTTTAAACTTTATATTACATATATTTAACGTGTATCATTATTCATGCAGTTTATTTATATAATTTTACATAATATGAATATATTTTATATATATGTGAAGGATATATATAAATACATTTGAATGCCAAACGGGACGAGCATTAGAGGAAGGAAATGGTCATATAGCACAGAAAGGAGATGCTCACCAGCTGAGGCCCTGCAGGTGGTGAGACGGGTGAAACTCAGGGTGCAGGTGAAAGGTTAATTCCTTTCTCATCCCCTTTCTCTCCCCGCTCTCCCTGCTCCTTCCACCGCTTGATCCCTTTCCCCTCTTAGAAAGCCCTACCTCCTTACTTCCTATTACCTGTATTTTGCTCTTCATTTATACTTCAGGTTTTTCATAGAAGAGAAATCATGTAATATTTAAGCTGTGTGTCTGGTTTATTTCACTTAATATCGTGGCCTCATGGTGCACCCATTTTCCTACAAATGACTCAAGTTTATCTTTCTTTATGGCAGAGTAGTACTCCACTGTGAGTTATGTACATGTGCCACTTCCATGCGAGGACTGTAAACATTATGTATTGCAAACATGTACGAAAAAATAAGGGAATCAAGAAATGGATGGAAGGGAGAGGAAAGCAAAAGAAAGGGGATGATTAAATGGAATAAAGATATATTATGTAGATGTACCAGTTCCCCACAAAGAATGTAAACATTGTGTACTACAAACATGTACTAATAAAAATAAAAATAAAAAACAATTTTTTATAAATTAAAAAATTAAAAATAGGGTTGGCCTTAGGTGGGAGTAAGAACATTTCTTTCACTTCACTACAGAAAGGATGGCTATCATCAAGAAATCAAACAATAACAAATGCTGGCAAGGCTGTGGGGAAAAAGGAACCCTCCTCCACTGTTGGCAGAAGTGTAAATTGGTACAACCGCTATGGAAATCGGGATGGACATTCGTCAAAAAACTAAAACTAGAGGTTCCATTTGACCCAGCTATTCCCCTTCTAGGCATCTTCCCAAAAGAATTAAAAGCATCATCCCACAGTGATATATGCATACCCATGTTTATAGAAGCGCAGTTAAAGAAAAAAATTTGTGTGGTGCTGGAGATCGAACTCAGGGTCTTGGGCTTGCTAGGCAAGCACTCTACCCTTCGAGCTAAATCCCTGACCCCAGCAGCACAATTTATAATAGTTAAATCTAGATGCCCATCAGCGGATGAGTGGATAAAGAAAACGTGGTTTTATACACAATGGAGTACTACTCTTCCATAAAGAAGGATAAACTTGGGACACTTTTAGGTAAATAGATGCACCTTGAGACCATACTTTTCAGTAGAATAATTCAGTGTTTAAATATAGCATTGTTTCTCTTGTGTGAGAAACTAAAAGGACAAATAAGAACCAAAATGAATGATAGATATTAGGAAGTAGGAAGAAAATGTTCAAATGGGAAGGCAAACAAGGTGGAGAGAGAGAATAGGGATTAAAAAAATAAAAAGGAATGGAAGGAAAACAACAGAAACAAAGCTTTGTAAAGGGAGAGGGGAATAAGGATTGAAGCGAAGGGAGGGGAATGGGAAAAAAGAGAATTAAGGTATAATATGTACAGGTGCAAATTCTCTATGATGAATGTGATCCTTATGTATGTCGAAAGCGTACCAGTAAAATTAATTTTAAAAAGTGAAGAAGAGGAAGCAGGATATGTAAGTGTACGTGGAGGGGGCAGGTGGCTTTGCAGGCGGGGACATGAAGCAGCCATTGCTTCTGCGTCTGCCATGATATATGTTAGGTGGATAGAAGACAGAAAATTTGGGGGAAGAAGTTGTGAAGTGAATGGAAGTGTAAAATTAATAGAGAATTAGAAGAAGATTTTCTGAGTCTCCATTTGAGCCTGGTGGTTATAAATTTAAAGTGAAAGCAATAGCCACAGTTTTGCGTTTTTCACATTCAGTTGCCCTGATAGAGGCTGATTTGTTTTGGCTGCTGTTTTAAAACTCATTGGTGGATCTAGCCAGGGTTAGAGTTTTATTTGGTGCAGTAGCCACACTGTGGCCCAGTCTCACGGCTTGGCAAACACAGCCGCAGGAAGCAGACTCAAGAAGTAGACTCCCAGGAAAATTTAAGAAACCATCCCTTTGTGAAATCTAGTTAAGACAGCTAATGTTTTCGATGATTTATTCCCTTTGAAGTGTTATAGTAAAATATTACATGCATAATCTATACCCTTTCAAAGAAGTTTCCTGTAAGGCAAGAATCAGTATTTGTCTCCTTATAAATATGAGTAAGGTGATGAATGACAGGGAACCACAAAATGAAAGGTCCCGGCACATCTGGATTCCAGCTTCCACTTCCTAAAGTCTCTAAGACTCTCTAGTCCAGCTTATATTTCATTTGAATGTTACTTTTAGATGTACTGTTACTTCTATAATTCTAAAACCAAACATTTAAAAGTTAAATATAACTGCAGATCATTTTTACATAGCCATTTAACATGGTAACTTTTGATATATCTGGTGAAACAGAATCATTCTTTGCAACTGTACTATACCCCAGTGTGAGAAAAACCATTTTTCTGTATCCCTGCTTGCCCGACTGCTGGGCATCAGTAGTAGAGCTAGAGAGTAGAGCTCCTGAAAAAAGAGTGAGGCAGGAATGAGCGATGCATTTCTGAAGATGCCATACCTAGACCAGCTGTAGGCAGCTACTCCGGTGAAGGGAAGGTGGGAGCATTAAACATGCAGGCGTGAAGGGCAAAGTAGGAATGTCTGTGTTTGGTACTGATGCTGGGAAGTCCTCCTCAGCCCTGGAAATCTGAGAGGTATGTACCTTCGTCTGTTAGGAAATAAATTGTCTCTTTGGCTGGAGAAGCAGAAGGGCGGACTGTACATTGTGCCAGACGGACATTCTGTCTCTCCACTCTAGAGAAAGGCCAGTCAACAAGCGTGACTCAGGATGTGCTGCACCCCCCACACCCACAGCCAGGCCTCTCTGCATCACAAGTGGCCATTTCCAGTCCCTCAAGACCTGAGCTCACCAGTGCAGATCCGTCTCTCTGCAGTTGATCTATGATTGTCATGGAGCACAAAGAGTATTGACTCCCAACACTTTTCTTCTTTTGCTGCGCCCCTGATAAACCCCACGGGTAAGAGGCTGATTTGATTACTCCTCATTATCATCTGACTGTGAGTCTTGGCTTTCCCATTTAAATGGGGGGAAAGATGACATTATTCCCCTTTGCCTGTTTACTCGCTGTCGTATTCTCTGAGGTAACCATCTCAAGAGATTCTGTAGAAAATAATAATAGCCAAACTTCCCCCTGGAGAGGCTTCATAAATAGCATCTCCAGCCAGTACACATGAACTGACAGATCACAAAGTATTATTCAAAGCTCTGTCCAGAGAAAGGTCAGGGCCAGAGAAAAATCAATACAATATCAAAAACCATCAGGAAAATAATCTGCAGCCTGTTGTATGATGTTTTTAAATCATACATTATCTTTTCCATTGTGAAAATAGCAGATTTTTGTACATTTTATTTGAGGCAATAGTTTATGGCTTGAATCGTGCAAGTATGTATATTAGTTTCTGTGAGATTTTCATGATCTCTGTAATCCAATTTGGGTCCTGCTGTTAGTCTCTGTCATAGTACCTGGTACTTTTCTTTAACTACATATTTATTTATGCAAATATGCTTTTGTCTTTTATAGAAGACTGGCTACATATCCTTCAGTTTACTCCCTTACTCTCAGTACCTTGTAAAAGGACACAGATAGACAACAAATGTTTATAAAATGACTATTGAATAAACAAGTGCTAATATATGTACTAAGCTGTATGACAGGGATTCCTGATAGACACAGGGATGAACAAGGTGCAAAATTCTCAAATTATTAAGTTGAATGAGGAATTAAGATGAAAAAATATTAATGGTGATGATAAAACCTAATGCAGTACAGCCATCATCTGCTGGGCTCTATATTGAGAAATGTCTGGATGCCATGAAAGTGCAGAGGAGAAAACAGAGAGGGATTTCATCTAATTTACATTTGGCAAGAAGAGGCCAGGAAAGACTGAGTACAGAAATAATTCAGACCAATTCAGAGTCACATAATGATATATTCTTGCTAAAGTGGAAGTTTTAATTAATCTTTCTTATAGCTATTATATATATGTGTATATATATTTTTTACCACTGTCCAAACACAATTTGGAGAGAGGAATACAGTCTGTTCAAAAAATATGGTGTGACAACTGGATATACCAAGACAAAAGAATAAAATCATACCCCTAACTTATACCATACAGAATAATTAACACCAAGTGGTTAATGCATATAAACCTGAGAGCTAAGTATTGGAAGAAAATATGGGAATAGTTCCTAGAGAGCTTGCATTAGGTAGTTGCTTTTTAGGTATGACAAAAAGATAAATTTGACACCATCAATATTAAAAATTTTACTCTTCAAAGTCACTACCAAGAAATGAAGACACCCCAGAGAATGAGAGAAAATATTTGCAAATCTTATATCTGGTAAGGGACTTGCACCTAGATTATACAAAAGATACCTTCAACTTGATACAAGAAATAATCTTACTTTAAAATGAATTAAAAATCTGAATAGATATTTTCCCTCAAAATGATAAATAAATGTTCTATAGACCCATGAAAAGATGCTCAATATTACTAAACATTAGAGAAATACAAATGAAAGACCACAATGAAATATTGCTTCACATACATTAGGATGGCTACTATTTTAAAATGGAAAATAACAAGTGTTGGAAAGAATGTGCAGGATTTGGAACCCTTGTCCATTGCTGACAGGAATGTAAAATGGGGCAGCCACTGCAGAAAACAGTTTGGCAATTCCTCAAAAATATAAGCATAGATTACCACATAATCCAATTCCACTTTTGTATACATACCCAAAATAATGGAAAGCAGGGACTCAACAGACACTTCCACACCAAAGTTCATAGCAGCATTAGTCAAAATAGCTAAAAGGTGGAAACAACACAAATGTCCATCAAGAGATAAGCTTATAAACAATATTTGTTATATACATACAGTGGAATTTTATTTGGCCTTATGAAAGCGTGAAATTCTGATATACACTAAAACATAGAAGAACCTTAAAAACATCATGCTAGTGAAATAAACTAGACACAAAGGGAAAAATATTGTATGATTCCACTTCCATGAGGTGCCTAGAATAGAAAAATTGATACAGACAGAAAGAGCAACAGAGGCTACCCCCTGGGGTTGAGAAGATGGAGGAATAGCGAGTTATTATTTAATGGGTGGAGTTTCTTTTAGAAATGATGAAAAAGTTCTGGAAATGGATAGTGTTGCAGGTCGCACACTGCAAATATACCGAATACCATGGAATATACACTTAAAATAAAATGGTAAATTTTATGTTGTGCATATTTTACCAGTATAGAAATATATATTAAAAATTCTCAATGTGAGAAAGAAGGAAGGAGTTAGAGGAGACAGAGGTGAGACTACTCAGTGTGCCAGTTTTGTCTTTAGAAAATTATAAATGTTTTATATAACTATAAAACAAATTAAATTTTTAAAACTATCTCAAAATGGAATGGAAAATGAAACCAGTGAACCTAAGATCATTGTGTGTCTATCTTGTATATCCAATTAGTGACAATATCATAGAAATAAACTGTTCCAATTCATTTTAAAATGATCACTTCAATGTATATCAACAGTGGAAAGTATCCTAATGATAAAAAATAACAGCGAAAATTAAAGTTTTTGAAGTAATTATATTATTAAAAGCAATGTAGCTATTCTACATTCCAATTCCACATTGCTTGACGGGGAGAGAGGGGGAGAGAGGGAGAGAGAGAGAAGGAGAGAGAGGAAGAGAGAGCGAGAGAGATGGGATGAAGGAAACAAGTATTTATATTGCTTTCAAAATTTTGAGAACCAGGATTTTCATTGAGGGTGAATGGAGTTACTGGTAAAAAAAATGGGGGGTTAAAATGTCTATAATCTGGAACATAAATTGAAAATAACATTATGAAATTTATGATATGTTTATCTTAGGTTACATTTGTGTGTGCATGTGTACATTATAACTATGCCTGTGTACCTAATGGCTGCAAACACTTCTGTTACCCAGATTGTCTATAAGAAAAACTATACAAAATAGTCAGCGACATGTTTTTATATTACATTCATAAAGATATCAAAATTTGCTGCGCTCATGTCCAAATAACACATGATCCTACTTGACTAATGAACAGACATTAATGACTAAGTAACAATAAGGAAGAGAACATCAAACCTATGAGTTCATCATAATATATATATTTTAATTATATTGATTGCTTTTGTATATTCCAGGAAATTAACATATCATTTTGAAAAATGGTAAATAGAGGAAAGATTTAAACATTTGTTTTGTTTTTGTATATGAACTGCACCTCGGAGTAACCACATAATTGATGAAATGCAGTTTCTCTTTATAAAATTACTCCAGGTAAAGGAGAATTGCTAGAATTCAAATACCACACCTAAGAAATGTTTGGTTGTAGTCAGTGGCAATAGCACCGCAAAGTACACTTACTAATTATATACCTCCTGATCAGACTGCACAATATCAGCTGCAAATCCAAAACATACATCTAATTTGAAACTGAGCAAGCCTTTAGATATAGCCGCTCATTTTCACAAAATATGGAGGGTGGCAGAACGTGTGGAGAGACATAATGCAAAGGCAATTCATGAAAAGCAGACCGGAAATGGTGCAGCAGCAAATAATTTGGTTTCTTGATACAAATTAGGAATAAAAAGAAGAGTGGATCAGAGAAGCTACAGGTGAAAATAATTGAAAAAGTACCTTGTTTGAATCCATTTCTTGGACTTGAACATTTTATAACGGTTCTTTTTAAGGAGCATTTGGATGTCAGGGAAATGTGAACATTGACAGCACGTGTGATGAAAACTATCAGCACAGATAATAAATACAAATTAGAAACTGAATGCTGAGTGATTTTCATTAGCTTCTTTCCTGATTAGGCAGTCCACATTGGATATGAGTAGGAAGGAATTTTTTTAATACTTACTTAGATTTCAAAGTGTACAATAAAAATAACTTACCATTTGGATAACTTGAATTTTTGCAGAAAAATTCTATACGTATACCAAAGTATGTGTGGAATATGTCTATTTTTTCATAGCAGTGTGTGTCTTTTAAAACATCCTATTTACGCACATTAAGCAGCTATATAAAACTGTGTGCTATAATATAAACATTGTTTATACTATCTTTTGTCTTCATAAGATAATATCTTGGAAATATTTTCATGTCAGAATATAGATCTGCCCAACTTTTAAAATTTCTGTGTAGTCTATAGCATGAATTTACCATAATTTCTTTCCATGTTTGCATATTGCGGGGACATAATGTGTGTCCTGGTACACTTTTCAAGTGTATCCATAGTGAAAGTCACTTGCGATGAGATGACAAGTTCAAAAACCACGTGCAGTGTATTTCGGAATTGTCTTCAAAGGAAGTGTCATCAAATTACCCTCCATCCAGAGTACCGGAGAACACCCACTTTCCACATTCTTACCAAGTGAGGCTTTCGCCAAGCCTTGATGTCAATATTCCCATTTTGATGCATTCGTGAGAAGAAGTCAGACATCGTTGCTGAGGACTACTTCCCTCTAAGCTTACAGCACAGAATTTAGATTATTGGCTCAACTTGGCTCCAGTGTTATCCGAGCCATTAACCTTTCTGTTAGTGCAGATTGTGACACTGTGGTGTTTCAGCTAAAACTCAAACTGAACACAAACCATTTGTATAGGCTGTTGAAAACTGCTTTTTGCAAACCTTGGATTTTCTTTGTTGTCTTGGCAAATTAGGTGAGACAATACCATTTTTAAAATGACTTTCACATTAGATACCACTTGGAGAATTATTACAGAACCACAAGAAGAGAAATATGAAGGGCCATTGCTCCAGGAAAAGGTTTTAAAATTTTGAGTTTGTACTTAGGTCAGAGTACCCAAACTCCTCCTTGCCCAGTCCTCAGGGATCTCTCATAAAGGCTAATGAT
>PVJO010013275.1:0-36402 GCA_004026905.1 Hystrix cristata
TTTAAATATAATTACGTATTTTCTCAATATAAATATTGAGAAACTCTGTTATGGAAAACATGTTGAAATAATAATGTACATTTTCCCATATGAACACCATGAACGTTGGTAATTAATGCGTCATAAGCAATGCTACTGACACTGATGGATTTTGCAAATTACTAGACAATTCTTGGTAAAATTCTAAAAGAAAAAAGAAAATACAACGTTTCATTTTGTAGGACAGTTGCAAAAATGAAATATCCAAAACAGAAATGTATTCAATACAGAGTTGTCTTTAGGCACATGTAATTATAAACAGATTTATGTCTGTATGAATATAGCAGAGGGAACATTGCAAGCCATGAAGTATGTAGGACAAGCGTTCATTGTACAAAGCTGTTGCTCATTGCAAGGTGACAAGCATCACCAGCTCTGGTCCACTAAATGTCATGTATAAATTTCCAACGAGAATACAGTCAGACACTGTGCTCTGCCTAGTGCGCATCTTCTCAGCCTGCTCCCTTTCCCTCCCACGAATGCTCCACTTACTGCAATGTGCAGAACTGCTTCGCACTCAGTGCATTTTGTTGATAAACCTGCCTGTGAAACCCCATCGGAAAATACATTTTTCTGAATTCCAAACTACATACTTTAAAGAAATCTTATGGGATACTCATTCAAATTTTGTACTGTCACTTGATTTTTGATTTTCTATAGTATCTGTGTTATTTCCAGTATTACTTTCTCGATTAGGGTAGAATCTCAGTATCATAATGAGATAAACATATATTTATGCAAATATTTTATGGTAAAAATTAATTCAAGGATAACAAAGATGTTCTGACAGGTATAAATTTTCACCTGTACCCAAAGTATGAAGTTAGGTGTTCATTGACAAATTTTTCTCTTCCTAGCTGCAAAAGTTATTAAAGACAGTGAAAAGATATCCTTAAAAAAATCTTTAACATGTGTTTTGCCTAGATAAGACTATATGTGATTTGAAGCCACATCAAAAACTAGTGCACATACACCTAACCAATCAAGAATCATTCATACCAACAACAATGTAGATAATGCCTCTCCCTTCTATGTTTCTTAATATAGAAACGTGCTGTGACTCTACCAAAATTATTTAGAGTATTTAAGTTACCACAGTCAGCTCCATACTTCTGAAAATGACTATTTATAGAGACTGAAAAACTGTCTAGTACAATCAGCTCTGTGTGTACAGTTCGTACTTCTGCAGATCCAACAAACCATTGATTAAAAATATTTAGGAAAAAATTTACTTCTGTACTGAACATGTGCAGGTGGTTTCCCTTGTCATTATTTCCTAAGCAACAGAGTATAACAAATACTTTCAGAGCATTTACTTTGTATTGAGTCTTACAGGTAATCAAGAGACACTTTAAAGAATATATACACAGATTATATGTAAATTTTACGTAAGAGACTAATCCTCTACACATACCAAGGGATGACTATCCGTAACAGTGAGATTCTACATTTCTTTCTCGTTTTTTTATGTGAGTATCTAAAAATTTTTATGCTTGTGAAACAGGAGATGAAATAGGCGATGGCAAAGCTGGCTGAGGAAGTAGGCATGGCCTGTGACTTACAAGATTCCAGACGCACATGCAGAACAGTCCCCAAAGCCCTGCAAGTGGACTTCTCTGAAGAACTGGAGCAGCCTTTCAGTCGGAAGGCCTGGACCTGACGTCAGCCTGAGATGTGGGATCCCAGCGCTGCCTCTCAGGACATGTGTGTGGACGTTCTCATGGGTTTCTTTGAGATTTGAACAGCCTAAAAGGAGAGATGAGCCATGAAGAGCTTGCTATTGTGACTTCTCAAGGTAGCCCAGGCTGAATTTCCCAGACACGGAGTGTACTTTTATATTTGCTTGTATCTTCTTTTTCTCCTGTTCTGCGTAGGTTCACTTGACAGAACTGGTTACTCTACAACCCTTCACTGCCTCACTTTTCAAGCAAACTTTTGGCACCATTTTTAGCTTGTCTTGTCCAATTCTTTGTTCGAGGTTAGAAGAACTTGGAAACTAACTCTAGGAGAGGTGAACAATCCAGAACTCTTGGTAATGTTTTGTTGGTGAGCCAATTTTAGAAGCAGGACCCCTGATAACAGTTGGGTCCATGTGCAGGAGTGAACATCTGCAGAGCAGGATCATGAGAGACAGTTAATCTAAATCTACTTGTTATTATTTCTTTGCATTGAATAAAAGAGAACACTCTCCTAAATACTTATGCTTGGCTTAAGTATCATGCATTCAGACCTTAGACACCTCCTTCAAAGGAGACTGCTAGAAGAGAGATACTAACCACCTAGAAGGTGGCAGTTTGGTTGTCCTCGGGACCTGAGAGACGAGCCCTCCAATGGGAAGAAGCACTCTTAGAAGAAGCTGTACCTCGATCTGCCAGAAGGGAGCATGCCATGTCCACTTATTTCCATCCTAGTCCATCCAAAGAAATTCCTGGAGCCAATGACAATTATGATTGTCATCACAAACACCTAAAATGGCTTCTGTTTCCTACAGCCACAACTTCTGGTAAATATACTGACAACGAATTTATATTGCAAGATGACAGACAGTTAAAAAGTAACTTCATGCTACATCATTAGAAAACTCACTTGATATCAAAGTTACAGTATCTAAGCATCATAATTAAAACACTTTCGAGTAGGATATGAGAGGCTTAAATAGAACAAAAGTGGCATTTCTCTCACTCATTTTTATTCCCCAAGTAAAACTTTTTATCACTTAGTTATTACTAGTTGTTTCTATCTTAGAAATTTGTACCTGAACTTCAATAACACTTTCTCTTAGAAAAATTATTTGAATTTTTTCGGTGATATATTTTTATGACTACTCATGATCTGCAAAGTTAGATTTCCACAAAACACTGCATGAAAAAATATCTTAGAAAACGTTTTTGATCAAAATTTCTTACTATATATATAAATATGAAAAATATAAACATTAATTATAAAAGAAAAATTAAACCTTTAATAGTGCTAAATTTAAGAGCTGAGTCTGTAGAAATGGCCACCAAATTGGAGGTGGGAAAACTGGCAAATCTAATAAGCAATGGTGGAGTAAAAATTTAAAAATAGGAACTGCAAAGACCAGTGAATGCTGATAGTGTCTAGGTGAAAACTCCCCAAATTGGTAGCAATTAAGTGCCCCATTCTTCTGATCTCATTCCACCATCCTCATAAGCTACATTAGGCTGCTTTGGAATGATTGACATTTCTCGCAGCTCGGTGCTGCTCCTTCTACTCTTGGCATGGGCTGGAGAACTCCCAGAAAGCATAGCTATTTTACCTTCTAATTTTGTCATAAGGATCCATATTCAATGTAGGGAAAACAAAAACTTGATATGAAAATATGAAAAGCCTCAAATCATATAGTCCAAAGTATTGATTTAGGTCCATATTAATAGTTACTACTTGTATAACTGCTGTCTCTTTAAAATATAGTCTATTTCACAATTCCTATTTTCAGATAAGGACTCACTGATGTGAAAAAACATCCCATTAAAAAAAGTCTGTATTATGTTTTCTAGTAGTGAAATAGGAGAAATATAACATCCAACCTGCTAAATGTAAGATGTGATGAGTTGATGCCCCATGAAATTGAAGAATGAATTCCAAAGGACCAAGGAGGTAAGAGTAAGAAAGGTTTATTGGGGAACAGGAATATCTCCTGAGAGACAGGAGGGGTCCTGAGTGGATTGCCATAGAGGCCCTTTGTCAGGGGTAATCTGTACAGCAAAGTCACAATGCGGATACAATATGTGTCAAACTATAATCAGCCTACAGGATTGCAAGTGTAGCCGCTTAGCTAATGTTGATCCAGTAGGGAAGTGGGGCACGTAGCAAGGGTCTATAGCTGACAGGACCATTTGGGGAAGAGATGGGTCCAGATGCTCTGGTCACTCACCCGGTGTCTGCTGCATGTCTGGACCTAATGGTTTGGGTAGTACTAATTACAGTATAGTGCCAAATTCTGTTTATCTCTTAGCGAAGTGGCTATCATGACTTTATTTTGAGGACTTACTTTCTTCAGATGCACCTCTGACCACAAATCTGATGTCCTTATTTTTTTTCAGCTGAGGCCCGTAAGAGCCCAGTCCTTCTCTGACTGAATATTAATTTCTATCTAATTTAACTGCCTATCATAGTAGGATAGTAATACATTTTGTAACACATCTTATAGAGAAACTACTCTTGACACTTATTTTTTCCAACATTTTGCTATTTCAAACAATGTTTTAATAAACAATTTTATGCAATGTTTTATGTACATTTCTGATTATTTTTCTGATAAAAAGTTCTTAGAAGGTAATACACTGGATCAACAATTTCTGAAATACAATGACTTTTTGAAAACTTATTTATGAGAACTTACAAATGTAGACTTTTTGAAAAGTTAAATATATTTCTCTAATGTGCCATTTGAAGACAGAAAGGTAAACTATGGATTTTAAAAAGGAAAATGAACTTTTGCATACACTCACACAGTTATATTAGGTCCAGTGAAACCTAAATTCCAGAAAATTTGCTTTTTAAAAACTGCAAAAATATCCAGAAAATATCAACATATTGCCTTTTGCATATTATACACTCCTCAAAAGTATCTTTAAAGAAATAAAGACATTACAGAAAAAATAAGAGCTGGCAGAATTATAGGAACTTTCAAGAGCACATTTTTACTAAAAATAAAAGTAATTCATGTATTTGGTGCATCTGAAACAAGAAAAATACTGTTGGTTAAAAAGTTTTCATGTACAAAAAATGCTAGACAGATGTGCAAAATATAACCACAGAATTTTATATTTTTAAATATGTTTTTAAAATCAATTGAATGCTTAAAGCAAAATAATACTAACACAAATCATGAGGTTAATACTATAAGTAGAAATAAAATATGTGATAATGGTACAATGGATAGAAAAGATGTAAATGGAATTAACTTGATATAAACTGCATTAAAATTGAAGTCTAGTAATACTAATTCCAGGTGGATTGTGATAAAGATAAATGTGTCATCTCTGGAACAATCAATAACATAATCCAAGGAGTTATAACTAAAATCCCAGGAAAAAAAAGATGAAATTACTGATTTAAAATATTCAGTTAACCTTAATAAAGACAAGGAAGGAAAAACAGAAATGTGGAGTTCACTAGAAAACATGTAACAAAATGGTTGACACAAACTCAAACATATCAAAATTACAGCAAATGAAAGTAAACTGAAAGTTTGAATTAAAAAGAGAAATTAAAGACTAGAGAAAAGCATTTTCCAGCAATAATATCCCGTTCATTAGGTGGCGCTTTAAAATAGGACTGTATAAAAATATCAGCAGTTCTTGAGGACCTCATTTATTAGTGTCATTATGAGGTGTGATAAAAATCAACAGTGAATCTTGCTGAGGATTATGCAGCAGAAAAGCAGGCTTGTCAACACACCGCAATGTGTCCTCTCTTACCTTATTCTCCGGATCTGGATCTGGTACCGTGCTACTTCTGGCTCTTCCCCAAAGTCAAAATGACCATGAAAGCAGACATTTTGCATTGATTTGGGACATGAAGACAGCGCAACTAAACAGGAAAGAGGATTTCCAGTGTTGCTTCACAAAGTCGCAAGAATGGTGGGAAATGGGTTTTCAGAGGAAGGATGAGTATTTAGAGGGAGGATTATGACAATGTATCTTTTATCACAATCATTTTTTTTAAAATTTAGCCATTTACCATATTTTCAGTCACACTTAAGGAGTAGTTTTCTCATATGGATCCCTGCAAGTCAGCTAAGTCATTGCTATTGTAGTTATTTAGCGGTGTAACCAGCTCTCAAAAACAGAACTTTAAAAGTCACTTTTTATTTTCTTTCAGAGATAAGCAGCATGTCTAGATTTCCTGGTGCATAACCAGTAGCCCCTCTCCTCCTTAACCCATTTGACAGAATCTGCAGATGCGGACACCAGTTATTCGGGGCACAGTTTCGCTTCCTTGGGGAAGAGAGGAAGGGGAAGATGATCAGGAGCAGTAAAGCAGGATGAGCCCTGCCTCGTTCTTGCCCCACCCCCACGCCTTGCTGTGAAAGACCCTACCCCACCTATGCATGGTGAGATGGTGACCTGACCCGCCATCTCCTCAGAGCTAACTTTGAGTACATCTTTTTCATCAAAAGAAAGGCTTCCTTTGGTTTGATCGGTAGCAAACAAAGCTGAGCAGATGGCCTGAGTGGCAGGTTACATTATACTAGTTTTAGTAGTAGTGACAACTAAAACATAGAGCATGCTTATCATGCAATCTAAGCTGTTAACTTTGGTTTGTAAGGATGAACCTATCTAACAAATGCATGAAGTTACTATGTAGAAGTAATTGTATCATCCTTATTTCATAGTTTTAAAGATCCAAAGAAAAAGGTGACTTAATTAAATTCACACCTCTGGTGATTGAATTCAAGCAGTCTAACTCCAAAGGATTCCACAGTCTTTCAATTTTCTATCCACTTTTCGATGCATTTTACTGAATTCAAACTTTATCATGTTGCTCTGCTGCCTAAACCTTTTCCATGTCTTCCTATTGTTCTTGGTTTAACAACCACACTCTGCAACTTGCCTTTCTTTCCTGGTTTTACCTACTCTCCAGACACCCTAATCATCCAGTTCCTGAACACACCTTGCTTTTCCTTCCAGATAACGCCATTTTAACATTATACTTTATACTCTTATTAAATTTTTCTTATGACAAGTGTTTCATAAATTCAGTCATCAATGTTCTCTCAAACTCAAAACTTTAATCTGAGTGTGTTGGCCCTCAGTTTAAAATAGACAACTAAAAAAAAACCAAAAATGTTCCATTCCTTAGAACCGGTTGTCCAGACTCCTCTCCAAGAAAATTGTTCAGGATTAGTATTGTCATGCAGCGTTCAGGATCTTGGATTACATTCCTACCTCCAACACTCCTACCTGCCCTCCTCTTCCCCCATCTCTTCACTCCCCCCACCATTCCCTTCCCCCTTCTTCTCTGGTCTTGGTTTGTTTAATGAGGCCCAATATGTCTGTAAACTGTATGTTGTATAGGATCTACTGTTTTTTGTGAATTCTGTCTCATGTACTTGTCCTAAATGATAATCTTCAAATATGATTAAAATGAACTATAATTTGCAGTTGCTCTGTCTTTATTTTTTATCATGCATAAAGTAAATGAGGGCAGGGGTATCATTCCTTGGGGTCGCCTTTGATTTCTTACCGTCTAACTCAGTGCTTATTTCATTGAACTGACATGTGTGCCACAGCCAAAGCATGCCCAGAAAATAAGTAATGGCGTATTTAATTTGATGTAACTGGAGTCAACATTTGGCACACTGGGGAGTATACATGTAATTATGGAAGAAGTGAACACTATTAACATTTTTATCTTCACAACACTTCTTACTACTGGGGCCCCCTGCCAATATCATCAACAAAAACAAAAATGTTTATGTTCTTGTGAGAATTTTGAGAAATTAGAGCAAGAAGCAGAGAAAAACACAAATAATGAAAACACTTGTAGGGATTTACAGAAGGAACTAGTAAACTTTTTCTTACTGTAAAGGTAAGAACAATTAGGTAAGAGAATTAGGTAAGAGAAACATTGGTGACGAAGGAAAAGATGAGAAAGAGAAATGCACGTACAAATAATGACAGAGCAGAAGTTGGGAGTCGAGTGATGTGGCAAGAAGATGCTGTTTATGTACCAGGTAGGTGAGCAGGTAGGGGTAGAGAAAGGTCAGAAATTCTGAAGTATATTCTACTGTAGGTGCCCCCCACACACACACTGATAGTAGTCATTCTTAGAATACTCCCATACTGATTGCATTCCAACTGATTCCCACCAAGTCCCATCCATCAGTTCCAATTTTATGTTATATCATGTTTGGAAAAAGCAAGCATCATAGAATGTTTTAAAGGAGTTAAGGAAAGGAGGGGAGGGCAAGAGGGGGGAAAGCCAAGATACATCATGTACAGGTACAAAATAACCATGTTGATTATGATCATTATGTATATAACGTACCAATACATGTTCTTGGTAAAAATAAAAAAATTTTTAAAAAAAGAAAAAAAAGGAGTTAAATTGGTTAATGTCATTTTTTAAATGTTGTCAAACCCTCTTTTGTAATGAATTTACTATTTCAAATAAAAACTGAAAAATATACACTTGACATAAAATATCCTGCAAATGCAGAAATTCTGTGTTGTATAATCAACTCCTCTTCTCTCTCAGGGACCTCTCAATACTTGGAACTGTGTTCTGTGGGTATGGAAAGTAACTGATGATTATATGCATTTCATTTGAATTCTCATTTTCTTTCCTCGGCCCACACTAAATGACATTAAAGTTAACCATCTCAAGGTCCCCAGTCTCAATTGTTTTATCATCCCTTTTAATTTTTCAGAAGATTAAAGTAACAAGAGCTCCTTTAAGACTCCTGTATCTAGGTTGGCAGGTGGGTAAATGCTTCTCTGGAGTGACATTCTCTCTCACTGACGACATTACTTCTATCATTTGAGCCCCTGTTAGAGATCTGGAAACATGATTTCAAATGACGAGTGCTGTGATGGCCCTAGAAAGTCTAGGGTGTATTTCCCAGTGCCCTCGTCGGTGTACAGAGAAGCAAACAGTGGATGGAGAGTTACAAACGTATTCCTCTTTTAAATGGTCATTTGCCTCCCAGCATAATTGAATGTCACGCTTTTAATAAATGCAGGGTAGCTTAGATAATATTTTCGATCTGATTTCCCTCTGTGTTTTTTGTCACTCTAACAATCCCTAAGATAATTAACTTACGAATAAAAAAAGGCTTATTTTGGCTCACTGGTTCCAAAATTCTGTCCACGATCAATCATACCTACTGCTTCTAGGCCGCTAATAGGGGCAACAGATGGCAATGTCACAGAACAAAGGGTGGAGGTAACTGCTTACTTCATTACCAAGAAGCCAAAGAGGTAAAGGAAGAAGCCTGGTCCCACGATGCGCTGGGAGTGCACACTTCCAGCGATTTAAGGACCCCAATAGACCCTGCATCCTAGTTTCCATTATCTCCCAATGACAGGACCCCCGAGGGTCTTGGGAGGGGGCCCCGTCGCCCCATTGGGAGTGCCGGACACTGAGGTGGACCCGATCTGACTCCGGCTCCGAAGCAGAAGGTTGTAGGAGAGTCAGATTGAGACCAAAGTGCCAAAGAAAAAGTAACTTTTAATAATGCGAAAGCAAGTATAAAGCTACATTCTCTCAGTGAGAGAAGCAGGGGAGCCCAAAACTGGGCCACTGTTGGACACAGCCTGGGTATACAGCTTTTATAGGTCTTGACTGGGGGCCCACCCTGATTTCTCTGGACTGAGGGTGTCACTACTTGATTGGTCAATTGGCTCATCACTAGAGAACATGGGGAAGGGTCTTTGGGGACTTTCCATTAGCATCTGGGGTCAAGTTTTCTTTTCTTCTCACTTCCGTAAAGCGTAGAGAGGATATGTGACCACAGACTGCCGTCTTCGCTGGCAGCGTTAACAAGAGCTGCTGTAACTTGTTTTTGCTCCTAATAAAGTGCCCTATTTGTCTTCTCCCAGAGGGCCTCCCACTCTAGCCCCGCCTAATGTTCCCCCTGCCCCTACACTAGTAGTGCCAGCTTTGTGGACAACCCTCTAGCGCAGGGCACCTTGGGAGTAGTCAACATCCAGACTATAGTACTCTCCAAATCAGGTAGGCAACCTGAAATTACTGCACTATGTAATTACATCAGAATAAAAGCTAGTATCATTGCACATTTCCTATTTATACTTTTTGCAATTTATGTTAAAATTGGTGCTATTATAAAAATAATTGAATGTTATACAATAATATAATGTTGCCACAAATACAACTTTCAAATTTGTTAACATAAGGAAATATTACTTTAACCTTATACTTTATTTTCTATATTTTATATATGTAAGTAAATCATATTTCTTGACTCAGTGCAACTAGTAGAGAGTAACATATTTAGCAACTTAGCTTTTAGACAAATAGCCTAATAACAAAAATTGAGTAATTTATTTCCTATTCTCCCCGGTGTTAACCTTCAGTGGGAGATTTGCATGCATTTAAATTTATCTTAAATTAATGCAAAAAATAGATTAGAATTTCCTAGCAATCATTGTTTTGCATTTTCCCTCTTAGGCATTTTTTAAACCACCTGCTGTATTTTCCTTATGTTCAAAATATGCTGTTGACAGTTACTAATAATGTAGATTAAATTTGCTTATGATGACAGACAAAACATGAAATAAAAACAAAACAATAAAATCGTGCATTTATTTCCTCCATTTAAGTGGCAGTTTAAAAGAAACACCTGATTTGCAAGAGTATTAATTTGTTACCATTTGTCAAGTCTTACTGAACTGAGGTATAGACAGTATGTGAAAATGAATATAATTAGAAAATTTGCAAGCATTGGTCTGTTTTATAAATTTCCAAAATGTGTGCACAGTCTAAAATAAATAAATTGAGGTTATTTCCATATTTTCAGAAGTCATTAGAATTCTTCACTAAGATATAACATCATTACTGAATGAGGAGATCTAGGCTGAATGTTTCTGAAGGCAAAAATCATCAAAGCAATCTTCAGTTTTTCTACTTTGTATGTATTTCTGCTTTATCTTTCTTAGCGTGTGTGTAATAAAAGCATAAAACAAATACTTTTAACGTTTAAAAGACTATGATTAAAACCTGATACAAGGAGCGTTAGTTAAGTTACAGGCCTGGATTTGGGTAGTAGCAAGCATGATAGATGTGATAGGTAATTGTCCCTGGGACCCATATATTTTGACCTGTGGAATTAGCGCTGCTTTCTCAAACCTTCTCTTGAATTGTGGCCATCTCTGATGTTTCCATTTGTTTAACAAGAAAAATATATGGCCACTGATGGGCCTGTAGTTGTTGCTATGTGATTGCTTTTTTGGATGCTTTTAACTCAGAGATAGTTTTGAATTTATGGAGACAAAAGCAATATAAGCAAATTAGATTCAATTTGCTGCTGTACATAATGCACAAATGAAAAATTGTTCCTTAGTAGGCTAATCTGTAAATGTCAAAATGTTTTCATTTTATATTTAACATGTTTCATTAATTTTTCCATATATATATGTATGCACACATTTTGCCAAAATGTGTGGAAGATTCGCTTTGGTCCATTTAGTATTCAGATAGTTATGGAAAGAATAGAAAAATTAAGAGTTGCATTCCACATAACAATTTCTAATATTTGAAAATTCTGTGCCCTTAGACACTGTGCTAATAGTTTTTATTCAAATTAATTTAATCCTCATATGTGTATCAGGTATTTAACATTATTAGCCCTTATTTTGTAGTTTAAAAAAAATGAAGGCACACAAAGCTTTTTTTTTTTTTTTTTTCCCCTAAGGACTGAATGTGTTGAGTTGAAGCTGGAAGCCAAGTGCAGAGTACTATTTCAGACCCTGTACTGGAGCGGTCACTCCATGGAAGTATAAACAACTAGAAACATTACTAGGACTTTGGGAAGACTTTTGAATCATCTCTCTGGACTAAGCCTGTTCTTTTCACATAAAATAGGAAAAGAAGAGACAGAATCTGTAATAAGACCAACTATGTAAGTACACTGAAGTTAAAAAGGAGCATTTGGTTTTTAGCTCCTTAGCTTCCATTGTCTCATCTGTTTCCTGACAAAATAATTTCTATCAGCAGATTTTTCAGCAATGACAGTAAGAGCCGCGTGACAACGGGATAATATTTTTAAGAGTGGAGAGAAAAAATATTTAAATTAACAATACAACCACTATGGACATCAGTATGGAGATTCCTCAAAAAAAAAATACTAAAAAGTTTCATTTGACACAGATGTTCCTCTTCAAGGTATCTTCCCCAAAGAGTAAAAGACATTGTATTGCAGTGATACATGCACACCCATGTTTATAGTGGCACAATTCACCATAGCTAGGTCCTGGAAGAAGACAAATGGTTAAAAACCTAAGTCATTTGTAGGAAAATTGAGGCACTTGAGATCATAATGGTAAGTGAAACCAGTCAGACACACAATCTTAAATATATGGTTTCTTTTGTATGAGAAACCCAAATATAAAAAGCAAAATAAAAGATAGATAATAGGAACTAGGGGGAATAGATCTTCGTCAAATGGGTAGGAGGTCAAGGGATGGAAGGAGAGGGGAGAGAAGAGAAGGAAAAGGAAAGAAAAAAGGAATTAAGATGTGTATGTACATGTACCAGCTCTATACCAGGAAGGCAAACATTATGTCCTGCAAAAAATACCAATAAAAATATAGAAACAGAATATGACAAAATACTATTATCATAAAACAGAAACCAACTAAACAAGTAATTAAATGACAATGAACTAAATGTCAAACAAATAATAAAGTCAAATTACAGTTGTTTTGGACCAACAGATCCACAATAACTCATACAATTTATGATGAACAAATTCTTATTGATGAAATGCTGGAAAATACATTTAGAAAAGAAAAAAAAGAGGACATAAGAAAGGAATGGAGTGAAAGTGCCCAAGAATTTTATACCTGCGACAAACCTAAACCAGCATCCTGTGAGCTCTGGCCTCTTATTCAAGAAGCTTAAAATACAGCGGGGAGGTTCATGTTAAATAATTCATAACTCCCAGGTAGAAAAATTGCCATAGACTGTATCAACAGAGAGATAAGCAGCATTCTTCTCTCTCCATGTTAATAAGATGATGAAGTATGTATGTCTAGTGCATAATCTAATATACACTTTGAGTGTATCATTAAAATATTTGAATATTGAAATGAAAATTATAATTTATTTCGATTATCACTAGCCATCACCTCTTCTCCTTCCATAGTTTATGTTTTCACCGTAGTTTTTCAAATAACACCACCCTGTTGCTTGCAGTCTTAACTTGATACATGTTAGAGGAACCACACACTTTCACCTAATTTATCTAGCTCCTTTCAATTTATCACCAGAGCTACTTTCTCCTGGAAAACTGTTCTTTTTTAACTGCCTATTTGAAACTTTTTTTCCAATTAAATCAGCACTCTTTTTTGGTGTCCTAAATATACTTTCTAATTCCACATATTTTTATAAATTGTATCAAACGTACCTGTTTTATGTCAGTATGTCCCACTAGATTTAGGCTTTTTCAGTGATCACCGTTAGTCCCAGTTGAGGGAACACCGTTCTACTCAATTACCTAAAATGTAAGCAGAATGTCTAACAAGAAAAATGCTGAAATGATGTAACTGGGATGACCTGTTGTATATCAGTCACAACCCAATGACATCGCAACACTTAACCTGTAAGTCAGTTAGAGGAAGGACAAACGCACAAACCACAAAATTATAATGTATTCATATTACTAAAAAGTCTGACACAATTCTAATCAAATTTCTGAAGCTCTATCTACCGATAAGTTCATTAGACTTTTACAGTGAAATACCTTTTTAATTGTAATTTTTTATTTTAAATTTAAAAATTGGCTACAATCATCACACAAATACCCTTGTTATGGCTTATATCTAGATTTTCCCCCAAAGCCTTATGTCCATCACATCTCTTTATGAAAAATGCATTTAGACTATCTTCGAGTTGCCAAATTCTAAGTTTCAGCATTGCTGAAAAGTCCAAACCCAAAGTCTCCTCTGAGATTTAAGGTGAACTCTCAGCTGTGAGTCCCTGCACAAATGGAAAGATAGTTAAACACTTCCAATATACAATGGCACAAGATAAACATTCCCACACCAAAAAGTAAAAAAATAGTGGGATAGAAAGGAATGGAACCAAAGCAGGAACAAAATTTACCAGGGCAAATATTGAATCCTGCAGTTTTATATCCAGCATCCAAGGCAATCTTTAGCAAGATGTGAACTCCAAAGCGCTCCGATGGTCCCATCTCTATGGAACTGCTGGAGGTTGTAGCTCACACAGCTTCTCTCTTGGTCTTTCTTTGCTCACTCTTCGTGGCTTTCCTCAGACAACACACATTCCTGGCTTCTTCAGTCTTCTGGGGTCTCCATCACAACTTCAGCTTCACACTCGCAGCTTCACACACTGCCTTCTTGGGGGCACACCACCTGGCCTCCCAGGCCTTCTGAAAACTGGGTGGAAACCTTACTGAACACAATGCTTGCATTCTGCATGAACCTAAGACCAGCGCTACATGGATAACACCAAGGTTTGCCACAGGCTGGAACTGTGGGCAGGCTTCCTTCCTTTCCTTGGCTGTAGGGCTCGTGTGGCTGGATTGCTGAGTATTATGAACCCAATGCCAAGGAACACATTCTCTAGGCCAACACCATGCTGAACATAGTGGCCTGAGGCTCTCTTCTCAAAGCAAAGATTTTCATCTTTGCAATTCTGAGAGGAGAGCCCCAGGGCACCATTCATCTGTGAATTATTTTCTAAATTATTTTCGTTGACATCATTTTTGCTGAACTGTTTGATGGTAACCAGAGTATATGTATGCATGTGTGTGTATATATATGTATGCGTGTGTGTGTATGTGCACATATATATGTATGTATATATGTATAGAGTCCAAAAATAAAAAAATTCACTTTTATGATTAAAAAATTCATGAAATTTGAAAAGTATTTATTTTATTACCCAATAGATAGTGGGTATTAAAGTTTTTCTGCTTGTCCAATAGTTTCCTCTGTGTACTGTATTTTCTTTAACCAAAGCAGAATCCAAACAAAAATTACACTTTGCATTTTGCTGTCATATCTCTTCAATCTCCTTTAGATGCTGTCTGTTTTCTATGTCATTTCTGTGTTTGAAGATGCTGTTTTGTTCTTCTAATGGACAAGGTTGCCTGGTGTTTGTTCATGGTTGCATTCAGGTTCTGCCTTTTCGGCAGGAACACTCGTGAGTGGTGTTATGCTCTCTGAAGACCACATTAGGGAGTGTACTGTGCCAGGTCTTACCTGGCAGCTGTGATGTTAACTTTGCTCATCTGTAAAGATGATGGCTGCCAGGTTTCTCAATCATAATGTTACCACTTTTCATTTGTAAATAGGAGAAAAAATAACTTCAGATTTAGTGTCTAATTTTTCACCTACTATTTTTCTTGATTAAATTACGATATTTTTTAAATATTTAAATATTTTTATTTTTTAAAATTTAGTCATTTTTGTTCTACTCTTAGGAAGAGAAATCTATTCTTACTAATTAACTAACTTATTCATTTGCATGATAATTTATATTTTGGTTGGTTGCATGGATTCTTATTTTTCCCTTTTTTTTTCTTTAACTACTGTCAATATGTATTTTGGTGCTTATGTTGCCATGAATTTGAGTAGAAGAAGCTGTTGGGCATGGGTCTCATGGCTTTTTGTCACATACTCATTAATACTTTTTAATTATGTATTTTCTGGCAACCAAGATGTTCCAAGATGTTTCACATTAACTTTCTAATTTCAGTCTCCTGACTTGGAATCAGACATTCTCCATGGATCCATCATTACTTTTAAAGAGGACAGTTAGTTAGAAACTTAGACCTAGGCATTAGGAGTGTTTAATAAATGCATAAATTTTTACATACATATATAGAAATCATAACTTTTTCCTGATGTTTCTATTTTCAGTTTAATAATACAGAATTAGTTTATGCCTCTCTGATGCCATATCATCATGATAACTCTGGAGCTACAGCTCAGTGGTTGCACAGGAACTCTGGGCCCTGGCATCGAATGATTTACTTACTTGCTCAACACAGTGAAACACACGATGGACTTTCATCATTGCTATACCCATGTCACCATGAACAACAGCTTACAGACTAACATGCAATATTCTTACAGTTCTCTCAAAATTGCATTGAGGGGATACAGTCTAAATACTGCCTTCAAAAGTTATTTGTACTCTTTTTTTTTTTCTGTAATATACACCCATTGGAAACAATTAGGCTCTTTTTTTTCTATTTTGATTCAATTTTATTTTTCTCCATTTTTATTGACATAATTTCATTTATAGTTATGTAAACTGACAAGTTTCAAATCAAATTATGCAAAAAAGTATAGAAAAAAGTTATTAAGGTCCCTATCCCTTTGTCCATATTTAAGCCATCTGTTGGCAGCCAATTTCATGATAAGTCAATTTCTTATTATCTTATTATATTTAATTTGGAAAAAGAAGATTTTATATATATATATATGTATAATGCATACATACACATGCACATCCTTCCCCCTTACATAAAACATAGAATTTTACATTTTCTTTTCTTAAAATTCATCACAATTCCTTATGTAATATTTACAAATATAAGCCTCTTTTTTGTGCAGTTTTGTAATTTGCCGGTATTGTAGGCATGGGATTCAGCTTACAGTATTATGCAATTAAAAATAATGTGGGAATGCACTTGTGCAAAATGTACTTTTTAATGTGGGTGATATTTATTTATGAGAAAATTAATAGCAGTGAGAGCATAACTCTGCAGTTTTCTCAGTGTTTTCCAAGTTTTCCTCCACAGATATGGAACTATTCTGGAAGCCCACTGGCTATACATAAAATTGTGTATTTACCCACATCCCTCATCTGGCAGGTGAGAGGTGGTATATGAGTATAGTTTTAATATGCATTTGTCTTATGTGTGGTTTATATTTTTGAGTTATGTATAACTGTCTTTTTCTTACAGTTTATATTCAATGCACTCTTACTAGAAATGCATTCCAAATCCTATTTCTTACCACCTCCACTGCTAATATCTTTAATGCAAATTGCCATAATTATTCCTCTCGTTCCTTTCAGATGCTTCGTAATGGAATTCTTGCTTCCACTCTTTTGCCGCTGTAGTATATTGCCAATAAGATAGTAGATTTGGATTTGGAATACCCTTCAAAAACTCATTTTCTTTTTTTAAAATCAAAATACACAGTGAAGATTTAATTTTTGCAAATTTATTACAGCAACGGTCATATTTTCATCAATCCCCTTCAAAATACTACTCCTGCTCCTTTCATTGAACACACTTTTTCAATCATTCTTGCCACTTTCTGAAGCAGTTCTGGAAGTCCTTCTCATGAGCAGTTTTGCAAGACACAATCAAAAACATGGTGAATGCTGCTGGTGAGTGCCATCCAAAGGGAAGGCAGGCGCTAAAAACATTATGATGTGTGCTTATCCACCATTCTTAAGAGCTTAGTCTGCATCTTGCCAGTGTGGGCGGTGATGGAAACTACGAGGTAGGTGCTAGAGGGAGGTATTCTTGTCATTGGGGAGGGTGCCTTTGAAAGAAATTAGTGAGACCTGGGCCTCCTTCCTTTTCTTGCGCCCTAGCCATGAAATGAGTAGTTCTGCTTCACCAAGCACTCCCTACCATGATGTGCTGCCTTGCCACAGACCCAAGCAACACACCTAATCAGTTGTGGTTTGGAATTTTCAAATCTGTCAGGCAAAATTAACCTTTTCTCTTTACGTGTTGATTACCTCTGTTTATTTGTTATAGTGATGGGAAACTATATGGTGCTCTCTTTAATTTTTGTAGTTTTTTAATAACTCCTTGCATAAAACTATTACTTTGTCATCTCACAAAATAAGACAAAAACTTTTGCAATGTCTCACAAGAACCTGAAATAATCCGATATCCTTCTATATGTTCCTTCTTCCCTCTGTCTCCTCCTGACACACAGAGCTGTTCCCTCCTCAGGCCATGCACTGAACTAACGCCCACCTCAATATTAGAGGGCACGTGACTGTCTGCTCACCAGTCATGTTAGCGAAACTGTCCCTGAGTGCCCCATTTCACTGCACTCTCTGCCTTGGTTATCTGTATTCGTTGAGAAGATGGAAAGCTAGGAGGGCAAGAAGAATCTGGTATTTATCATCTATTGAATGAATAAATGAGAAAGAGTGAATGTTACATTATTAAAACAATGAACTTTAAATTATTTTATCTTTTATTTATTCCAGTGACCAAGATAGTACTAAGATTATAGTTGATCACAAGAAGTTTTATTTATGAAGATAACATTTCCTGCCTCATTAACATTTACATACATAACTTAAATAAATGCTTCCTCCATTTAAAAGCAAGAACCTTATAGTTAATGAATATATCTTTTTAACAGGTTAAAATGAATATTTAAATATGTAACATTTATGTTGCATGACATTCCATATTCGTGTGTGTGTTGTAATTCTCATTAATAGAAAGTTTAAGTGTATTTTTGTATACTGGTGTTATTGTATAGGTCCTTCATTAAACATCCTATTTTTTAGTCAATTTACAATAGATATTTTTGAGAAAAAAAGTAAATTGGCCCCTTATTACATAGCAGAATATTTTAGTTAGTATCTTAGTTGTTTTTCTCACTGCTGAGACAAAATACCTGATACTCAAAGTTAAAGGAGGAAAGGTTTATTTAGCTCACCATTGAGGTTTCAGACCATAGTCGCAGGCTCCAAGGCAGGGTGGCACGGCAGAGGGGCATCGTAAAGGAGAAACAGTCCATGGCAAGCAGGCAGGTGACTGTGGAGCAGCAGAAACCACAGCCTGCCTTTCCCTTTTATCCCTTCCAGGTTACCAACTACACTAAAGTCCAGTGTAGTTGTGAGTGTCATGTTTTAAGGAGAGTGTTGAAGATAGTGTCTTTCGGCCAGGATGGAAAAACACCAAATATTTTTGTTGTGCTTATTCTGAGTTGAAACAGAATCATGTTCTGTAGTTTGGCTACCATGCAAGTCTTTATAGAAAAGACAAAAGGTAAAAACATGCAATATAAGATTCAGGGGAAAATATGAATAAAAATATTTTCACAAAGAAATTATTAATTCAGACATGTAAAGTAAATTAAACTTAAAGTTGCACAAAGATATCAAAAATAGATGTTGAAATCCAATTTTAAAACTCACTCTGAAAGTCAGCAAAAAGTATATACTTTAATATCTCAGACTGAAGTCAAATTATATGTACCTTTCTGTTCATGAATAGGTATAAATTCTGACTTGATATGTAGTAAAAATATTTTCTAGCTATTTTAAATGCTATTATATAAAATTAAAACAGGCACTAATTCTTCAGTTACTTAAAGTGCAGAGATTGTTACAATTATAAAACTGAAAAATACAAGAACTGGTAGATGAAATATAGCAAAATACAGTATCATAAATTGTGATATTTACAAAATGAGATGCCAACTTTTTTATCACCAAAAAAACAAGTTTAAACATTTACCAAGTAGGGTATAGAATTTAATTACAATCCTAAATCTAATAAGGACAATTAAATTAGATATTCAATTCCCCAAGTCTAAGGGAAATATAGCATTTATTGATTTAAAATTCAATTCAAAATTAACTATTCTTTTCTTAAAAGAGAAAAAGTTTAGCATAGGAGTTACAATAGAAATGTCCAAAAGAACTATTTTCTGATAACAGTTTTTAGATCCTCAATAAATAATCTAGGAGTGAAATTAATCTGTCATTATACTAACAATCAGTCTATACTCAACTTATTTTATGTTGAGAAAAATACCATTTTCCTCAACAACTTGCTAATTATTGTCAGGTAGTAGATATTTATAATACAGAGGACTCCACGACTTAGAACAGTAGTTCTCAACCCTGACTTCTGACTTCACGGTAGAAAGGCTTTTTAAAAATATGTCTTGGAATATCCAGGACCTAGTCTAGACTGATTACATCAGATTGTTTTTGGTAGCTGTCTGGCATGGATAACTTTTTAAAGTTTCACATGTAACTCTAGTGTGCAATCCAGGGTTGAAGTATATTAATCCAGGTAGAAGATGCTTGTGGAATACTCAGAAAATCTCAGAGATGAGCCAGTCAGCCTCTTTCTCTCTCCTCACTTTTAGCCAAAAGGCTCTCACAGCATGTGTGTGTGGTGAGCTGTCCCAGGACCCTCCAGGTGGCCCACTCGACAATATGTCTGGGAGAAAGTGTGGTGACGAGAACCATTGATTCAGTGAGCATTTTCTGAAGGATTATTCTATTTCAGGTACTGATTTAGTGTAGAAAATTTAGTGGAGAACAGATAAGGTCCCTGCTTTCAGGGAACAGTCAACAGAATTTTCAGTTAGGAGACCGTTACCAAGTTTGCCCTTCCAGGCATGCGACAAGAAATCTGTCATTTCAGGGTCCAGTCTGCTTAAGTACTAGAAAACTTAGAAAACTTGAGGATCTGGATGAGATTTTCATGAAAAGGATAAGTGGCATTCTTTTCTCCTTGCCCCAGAAAACTGATCTCTTCTTTTAATGTTTCAGAGGGAAGAGTGAGTTGATAGTTGGTAGGATTGGTAAGAGGAAATTGAGCAATGTGGTTTAGCACTTTCTTCTGTGTTTCAGGATTTTCCTTCTAAAAAACTATACTACTGCTGCACTCAGTGGGAAATAGCTTGAGTCAAGGCCCAGCCTGCCTCCTGGTGCCAGGTTTGAGCTCACTTTTCCCTCGGACCTTTCTCTAATTACTGGCCAGCTGTGAGGCAGTGAGACCGACTGTGCAATCTCGCTCTTCTCAACTCTGCTTTCCCTGCGTGATCACAAGATCAAGGGCTGGAGGACGCTGATGTTGACTTTGTGCACTACCACCCTACTCATAGTTTTGGTCCAGCTTTACCAGTCACCAAGCTGACAGCCTGATCTCTGAATCCAACACCTGATTCTGGACTTCCACACGTGATTGTGTGTGTGTGTGTGTGTGTGTGTGTGTGTGTGTGTGTGCATACGTGTATGTGTGTGTGTTTTACAGAGGTTTTGTTGGAGGAGGTCAAAAAAGACAGGATCATGAATGATTACTCTCCTTGAACACTTACCAATAATGACATAAAAAGAACTTAATTGTCATCAAGTTCTGGGAAAAGAAAACAGTGGAACAAGACTTCATCAGTTTTTCTACTAAAAAGCTAAGAGGTAAAATGATCCGATTTAAAATAACTAGCATCATTTCTTTAAACACAAATATCACTAGAGCAGAAAAGTCCAATTCATTAGAAAGCCCACCTTGCAGAATAATACTCCACCTTCTATCCAGTTTGTGTTCACCGGAGAACAAACTATGTTGACAACTGATCACCCATTCAGAACTTCCCAACAAGAAGGAAATGTTCTTTTATATGTGAAAGAAAGTATTCTTTACATTGTTATTTTGAAGAACTTTTCTGTAGTTCGATTTGAATTGTAGTCTCTAGAATCCATCTTTGACTCAGGCTGCACTCTTTGTGGTGTGGAGGGGGAAAGAGACACTGACTTGTGCAAAGGCAAGGCAAGCATAACCTTTGTAAAGTCTTCTTTACAAACTCTTTGAAATGAAGGATTGTTTTGTACAATAATAATAAAAAAAACAGAGTGAAAAGCAGCATATTAATTTAGCTACTGCACAGAATTAATCAATTCGTAACTTTTTTGTGTGGTGCTAGGGAGCTAACTCAGGGTCTTGTGCTTGTGAGGCAAGTACTCTACCACTGAGCTGAAACCCCAGCCTGACATTTTATTTTTTTATTCAAACACTGTTAAAATACTTCAGCAATTTTATATCAATTCTAATTGCTTTAATAATTTTCACTCTAAGAGTTGTGTAATTCCTTTCCATGTTTGTCAACTTTCATTCAAAATATTCAGATATCATTCCAAAAATAGGTATTGTTTTCTGTTTGCTTAATGTAACCAAATTTATTCATAACTAAGCAACTTGCTTTTATCCCCCAACATTTTTCTCAATCATGTTAATATACACGGGGACATTTTTTAAAACTGTATGGGCTTTTCTTAATGATTTTAATATAATAATATAATATAAATAAATAAAATATAAGTGATATAAATAAGTATATAAAATATATTGTAAGAATATGAAGTAAATGAGTTTATTTATTGATGTATCTATTGAAATTCTGTCTACTTTGTACACTTACCTGTGAAATCTTTCCGTACTTTTCATTGTGAACATGAGAAATTTGTTCTAAGATGAATACATGCATGGCAGGTAAAACCGAGTTATGCGCTATAGACATTTTCAGTTTATTAGAATTTTCTTAATGAATTCAAGAATAGTTAAAAAAGACAAATGAATTTTCTTTTTAGTCTATATATTTTTCAGCATTTGGTTATCTTAGAGTTTTTAATTTTGGCCAATATAATGAACATGCAATATATTTCACTGTCTTCTCTATTTTACCTTCTGTTTATATGCAAGTTTAATATATTTTCATAGGTTTATTGGCCTTGTTGACCCAGTTATCTGTGATTTACCCTTTATTTTTCAGCCAATATTTCTATTTGATTTTTATTTGTCTTCATTATTGACATAGAAGATATGTATGTATCTGTATATATATATATATATACATATATATATATATGCGCTCATCTATTATGTTGTAATTATTTTCATAATTTGTTACTGGAATTTTCACTTCATGCTACCTTGTAATGTACCTGGTACTCAGATTATTTTATTTATGTTTAGGCAAATGTACTATTAGTTTGTCCCTTTACACTAATGATTTATGTTTTATTTACTAAAGACTACGTGTCTACATTGAAGTTATTAAAGTATTTCTTATTTTCTTCATAGTTTCATAGAATTTTACCTACTATAACTTGAAATTTTTATTTACAATGATGTACAGCTGAGAGCAATTACATTTATTTCTCAGGGGAATAGCTCATTATCTGCCAAATCATTTACTGGTTAAAGTTCTTTCTCGTATGATTTGTGCCAATAACTTTTATTTTCGTATATTGTATACTTAAGACAGGAATCTGTTTCTAAGCTCCTTGGTTTGTATATTAATCTATTTCTGTCTTTCTAGATCCATATCAGACTGTTTGAAACTTCGGCTTTGCAATATGCATACATGGCTAAGTATTCATATGTCAAGTTTTCTCTCTGAGATAGCTGGACTTACTTAGATGTTTGTCTTTCAGGGTTTTTTGTTTCTTTTTGAAAGATGGAAATTTTACTTTTTCAATCTCTAATTTAGTTTGCCAAATTCAAAAAAACCATTATGGAAATTCAATAGCAGTGATAGCGAATCAATCAAATGAAAAAGGCAGATGAGAGAAGTATTAACAATGTGTATTTTCTGCAGAATTTTATTAGGAATTATTTGTCAATGTATCATAAAGTTGAACATACTCTTGCATGTGACCTAGAAATTTTATTTCTACTTAAAACCTGAAAAATATGTGGGCATTTATTTCCCAAATGATGTGCATTGAAATCTACATGTAACTACCCATAATAATCCTCTGGAAATGAAAAATCATCAAATTTCCATCCACGAATAAATAAATTTTGATATATACATAAAAAGAAATATAAGACATTAATGAATAAACTGTACCTACCTGCCTGTAACATGGCTGAACCTCAAAAACATAGCAAAAGAAGTTAGGGAAAACCAGATATGAAAGTGTGGTTTTATTTAGGTAAGATTTGAAAACAATAGGTGTTTCTCTGCTTTGAATCCTGTATGCCCAGCAAAGGCCCATTTGTTAAAGAGTTGGTCCCTAGAGTGACACTGCCAGAAGAGGTAAATTCTCTGAATGGTGCACTCTGGTTAGAGGTCTTAAGCTAACTGGGGTTGTGCTGTTGAGGAGAATCATGGGACCCCGATGCCTTTAGCTTCCTCTTTTGCTCTCTGGTTTATAATGTCAGCAGTTTTGCTGGACCACTCAGCCCCACTAGGATGTGTGACAGAGTCAACCAGTTGTGCACCAGAACTCTGAAAACTGTGACCCAAAATAACTGTGACATAGCGAACTCTCTCAGTTTTTCTGTGTTAGTGCTATAAGGCATTTTTGTCTTTAAAAAGAAAAGCATAAAGTTTCTTATGTTTTTATAAACAATACCCTAAATCTTATACAAAGAAACCTGGTAATAGTATTTGAGTCTGGTGAGCCTAAGCGGTAGGATTGGATATGAGGTGAGAGAGGCTTCAGTTAAATATCTTTCAGCATATATTAAAAAGTAAGTACACTGAGAACATCAATGGCAGTAACTTGAGTTCTCTTCACAGGGCCATTGATGAGGGTCGTTTTCACCTATTTCTTTCACCCGTGTTTTATTCAGTCAGGAGAGGAAGACAGGCATGCTTAGAACGGCACTATTCTTCAGAATAAATATCAGACTCAAGCTATTACACCATTATACAGTGATTCAAATAATTGCACTGATTTGAAATGGCCTAACACTTCTCCATGAAGAGATACTATATAATCAAGTTGATGGTAACAATTTATTAGATTTTCAGCATCTAGAATGTGCTATTAGTGTATTGGTGCATTAAATGTTATTGACCTGGGTTCCACATTCTTGTTTTTACCCGTGAATTTTATTTGGTAGTATTGACATTTTCATGTATATGAATGATAATAACAACAATTATAGAGTAATTTGAAGCTCCAAGAGATTTGTTTTGCCCTCAAAGAAATATTACATTTTTCAAGCTAGTTAAGTTTGGCACAGTTAATATTCAAATCTACAAAGCACCCTCTCTATTCTGCTAATGATGAATGGAATTATTGTAATTAAGTTAATGATCAGATTTGTAGCTAACTTCAACAATCTATAAATGCACTACTAACCCAGAAATGAGGCTCTAGTAGAGATTTATCACATTTTTCTTCACAAAGAAGTTTCACATCAACTTGCTACTTTCAAATATTGGTATAGTACAATAGATAAAATGGCTATCACTTCTAAAGTCTTTATTCCTTTATAAATATTGCACTATGCATTGAAAATATATAAATAGTGTCATCAAATAAATGATCCTGGGGAAAATCTCTGAGTTGCCTGGTGTGAGTGGGTTGAGTTGGGAAAATGGTACACAGCCCCCACCCCCAGGAAGAGGGTCTACCCTTAATCTCAACTTGGAAGGAAGAAAGGTCCCAATTTGTAAAAGTCTTGTAGTCGTCTAACCCACCCTGAATAGTTTTTCCCCAACAATTGTGTTGTCAGTTCACCCACAAGTCCACAATCTTTAAAAAACAAAAAGGAGAGACTTTTCTGACTTCATTATGCAAAATCCTTGCTGCATTGTGCAGTCAAAGCTTCACCTTCAACCAGGCACATCACTCCAAAGGATGCCAAAGGGACTCATTCTCTTCTGTAAATTTATGCTTGGAAAGCTTATAGCGCTTAGAACCTCTTCCATGACCTATTGCCTCGTTTAACCCTCAGTGACATCCTACTCCAACTCAACTGGCCATTTGTGATTGTTATTCACATTTCACAGATGAGAAAAAAATACATTCAAATACATTCATCAAGATCACATAACTAGATACACATAACTAAATACATTCATCAAGATCACATAACTAGATAATTATAGAGTCCACATTTGTACTGAAGTTTTTCAGTTAAATCTAGTTTCTAAATTACATGGTTGTGTATGTTTTTATTGTTGCCTTTTATCTGCTTTTCATTGTCACTAGATCAGTATAAAAGTAAATGATCAGTATAAAAGTAAATCTGTTCTATCAAAACAGACTTTAAAAAGTGTAAATGAATATGTCACAACTTTATATCATGCTACTTGTTTTTCTTTTAATACACTTGTTTAATCTTACATTTTTCATTGAATGTACAAAGAAAAACTATTATGGGTTTTCCCACAGATTTGAAATATCACCAGAATTCTACAAATCACTTAGCTTTTCACTATGGAGTGTTAGACATGCTCCCTAACCTTATTGTAAGTGTTCAGTAAATTATTCTCACGGAACAATGGATGAACGTTTTTTTGGATTTGACCTCAGAACACTCTTCAGTATGGAGATTCCTCAAAAAACTAAAAATAGAAATTCCATTTGACCTAGCTGTACTTCTTCTGGGTATCTTTCCAAAAGAGCTAAAGTAATCATATCACAGTGATACGTGCATACCTGTAATTGTAGCAGCACAATTCAAAATAGCTAAGTTATGGAAGCAGCCTGTATACCCACCAACAGAACAATACATAAAGCAAATGTGGCATATATACACCCTGCAGTACTGCTCAGTCATAAATTAGCAATAATTTGAGTCATTTCTAGAAAAATTAATGACTCTCAAGACCACAATAGTAAATGAAATAAATCAGACACAGAAATTTAAATATTGCATGGCTTCTTTAATGAGAGACCCATAATATAAATAATTGAAAGAAGAAAGTAAGAAATAGTAAGAAACAGGGAATAGAATTTGTAGAGATCCGAAGGGGATCCAGGGAAAGAGGTACAGAAGCAGACAGGGAGGGGAGGGAGAAGAGTGACCAAGACGCTGTTTGCATAGGTACCAATTCCTTAAGGTGAATGTAATTACTGTGTATTGAAAACGCAACAAAGTATTTATCCAAGAAAATATGATAGTAGATATTTTGAAACATTTAAACTTTTTTATTCTGTTGTCAGTTTATTTCCTTTCTTAGACTTCATCTAAAATGTTCAGTTTGATTGAATTTGGTCAGTGGACAGCTTTTATATATTTCTAAGAAATGTCTATATTTCTAAATATATTATAAGGAAATAAATTTATGTAGCTGAATGTATGAAAATGTACATTAAGGCATAAATCAAAGCAGAACCAATTAGAAAAAAGTTATTTCTCATCAGCTTAGGATTTGTTACTGCCATGTTTTTCCAAAGAATAATTTATGGGTAATTTTTTTCTGAAATTTATATAAGCATGCATATAGACATATATAGTTCATATAACAAGAAATCAGATATAGATTTGTTTTTGTGATTTCAAAAGATTCCAATTTTTCTTCAAAATCAATTATTCCTTGGGCTATTATAAAAGCATTTTAAAGTACTATATTGACTTACAAGGGATAGAAACAAACTAGTTTTTAAAAAAACTGAAGAGAAAATAACTTATTTCCTATACCTGAGGCCCCCACAACTATTTATTACTTTGAATTTCAACAAATTGGAGTGTCTGATTGGAATCAAAGCCATTGGCTTTGATCAAAGTCTGTGCCTGGAAGTCTGTTCCTCAAACTAACAGTTTCTCTAACTATATTCTGATAAAATCTTTGAACTTATGTATCTAATGATACGGAAAGTTCATTGCTGTTATGTTGTAAGCTACCAGATGAAAAACACAACTCTATTTGACTGATGTTATTTCTCTGGCCGTGGAACCGTCTAATTTCCCTCAGGTATAAAATTTAATGCTGAAAAATTTTAATGTTAAATTTGGTTCAAATGACATTTGCAGTTATTTAAATGAACATGCAAAATGCTTTACTGAAGAGTTTGTTAAAAATACACTTGTTTTCCTTTAATTCTCAGAAAAAATAAAATTTGTGGGCAAAAAACAATTATCATGACATTATAGCCATCTCTTGCCTCAAAATTAGCTCAGAAGAAAGTAATACAGGAAGAAAATGGCACAATAAACAGTTGTCTTCTTGCCCCATTGGATGTACTTTTCCTTTATTAATTAAAATTGTTTCAGAACAATAGATAACACGTTCCATAATAATGTGGTTAAAGTGCATCACTACCATTTACAGTTAGACTGATACACTGCTGGGTTTTTTTTTTTTTTTAAACAAACAGTCAAGTAAACAAGAATGTCTTCACGCCACCTTCTGAGGGTGGTCACTGTGCCTACCCTCAGAATATGAATGGCTGACTAATGCCAAATTTTGTCTTATAAAGTCCTAAAGTCATATTGTTGGTACTGATATGAGACTCATTCAAGGAGAAATGATCAAGGATAAACTGATATTTTTCAGTTAATGTAGGAGTAATGAGAAGGAAAATATGACAATAGCTATCTGGAAATTCATTGACTTTTTTTCGGTTGTCTATTTTCTTTTTTGCACTTTTGAAGTGTTTAGTTTGACTAATGTCTGTGGTATATTTTAGAGGGTGACACAGATTCAGAGCCCTGAAGACGCGATTGCTGGTGTACACACTCAGTTAAGGAAGATTGGCCTGTTAGCAAACAATTTACAACAATATGAAGTGCAGCCTTGGCCGCAGAGTTGAAGGATGTACTTCATTGTCCCATTTTGCCTCTACATAAATGTTCAGTTCAATTTATCCTACAGCAGAACAACTCAAAGTGCTTGTGGTACTGGAGGTCACTGTGCCCACCCTCAGAGTTCTGCAACCAGTAGGTCTGAAGCAAGATTAAAGAATTTGCATTTCTTGCTATTTTTCCAGTGAGGCTGTGCATGTTGCTCTGGAAATACACTTTAGGAACTAGTGGTTGACTCTTTACTGCCTCGACTCCCAGTATATACAATGTATATGACAGGATGCAAGTATAGTTAATCTAACTATAAAATAGTTTTAAACCCTTTTAGCCTTCTATCTTTTGCTTCTCTTTTATTTTTAACGGGTATTAAGAAAGATTAAATTTTTACTACCATTTTAGGATAGTGTATGGAAAATTATTCCAATTTCCTTGCCTTCCTTTTGTGATTTACACAAAAATTTAGGGAAATTCATTGAAATTGGTAGATACCTAAAAGTCTAATCTGCTTTTTTAATCTAACAAGTTTTAATCAGCTTCTAGAATAGTAGCATCATTGTTAGTAAAGTAGCCAATTTTCTTAGCAAAAGTTGATTTCAATGAAAGAGGACATGAATATAAATTAAATAAAACAATGTTCATAGACACAATACTTAAACTTATCTTGTCACATTATTAATTCTTCAGATACACATAAAGATTTCTATGAACAGTAGATATAGAAAAAATGTAACACAATTAATAGTCAAGGTCAAAGTTTTTACACGTGAAACTTCTAATCTACCTGAAGTTTAAAACTAATTATGTACTAAAATTATTCTTTTGTAGATGTATTTGACAGGTTGCTTGGATTCAAGTAGCGGAAAAACCCTGTAGCTAACTCATATAAAAGAAAACCCGTGGGAGTCGTATCTCATAGTTTCTGTGAGTCTGCAAGGGTAGTGAACACAAAGCTCAGGACTAGTCATGTCTGCAGACAAGACTGCTGCCCTGCTCCCAGCCACTTGTCCTGTATCTGCTCCTCTCTAAATACCCACTGAGGTTTGCTTCATTTTTAAAGAATTCAACTCCCAGTGCATGGATCCAATTGGCCAAGTTCTGTCCTACCTGAGCATGCTGTATGCTAATGGCTATGCAAAACTATGCAAATTATTCATAAACGTAAAGTTTCCAAAAGAGTTGAGTAACCCTTTCTACTTCATTCAACCATACACACTTAGTAAAATGTTTGGTTTTTAAAAATTGCATGTTCAATTTTTTTTTTCTGGAACGGGAATATACACCCAGGTTAAATGTTTGCATGTTTAAAATTACATGCTTATTTCTTGCAAGAATGGGGATATATTTGCATGGATGAAGTTGAATGCAAACTGTAGAAACCACAACTAACACTTGCTTGCACAGTGTATACATGAATTTTATCACAGCACAGCGTGGAATATGAGTTGTTCCAGGTTGGATAATGTACCTACTTAGTGGTGTTAGATCATTTTTATTTCAGCCTTCTTGGCTTTTCCTCACGGTTGCATCTTCAAGCAGAGCTCTTATATATAAACTCACCCACAAATAGGAAGTCACAGGACTTCTAAATCTGTTTGATTAAGGAACTCTCCCCTCTTAGCCACATCACTACTCTTCTCCTTCATGACTTAAAGAGGCCAGAGAATGCGTAAGCCAAACACTGACAAGGGAATGAGAATATCAAGATCGGTTTTGACAATTACATTTAATTCTGTGGAGCCAGTGATTGGCTGATCATAACCAGAAATAAAATCTCAAAGGTTCTACTACAAAGAAAGGGTCGATGATGCTTGTTGGACTACAAAGATGAAAGCACCAGATGCCTCTTTGTAACCATGGGCCTCTGTGGATGTTATTTAACATATGGCCTTAAAATGTAGCCTCACTGGGAAATGGGTTTGTGTGGAACAAAAAAAATACAGGGCTTATGAGTAGTATTATAGAACTGAGACACTTGAAAAGAAACCATTTTAAATAATTGTCATATCCAAGTATATTTTAATTTAAAAAAAATAAGAGTTGCAATTGCTAAGCAATTACTATGAGCAGATATTATACTAATCAGTTATATGCAAATTATCATATTTTATTCTTATATCAGTCCCATTAGAAGTATAACAATCCTGAGTTTACAGAAAAGAATATGAGGCTTCAGGAGGTAAAATAATTTTCTCAATAATACATAAGTAGTGAAGAAGAAAGTTATATTCAAACTTCAGTTTGTCTGACAGCAGATCTCTTAACCATGCTGTAAAATTTCCTCAAACATATTATGTACAAAATCATAACCCATTAGAGTATGAAAATGTTTGCATACATTATGAGAATTATACTTGTACAAAGGTATGAAACACTTCCTCCTTTTAAAACATGTCAGATATGTTATCCATCTTTGGGGGTGTTTTGCTTGTTTTAATAATGTGCACGTTCCCCATTCTAGTATTAAATTTATGGTGAAAATGCTGCATTTGTTAGGTAGTATTGATATGTTATTTTTGATTAACATATTAATAATACATATTAATGCGGTTCACTGCGACATTTCAACGTATTCCAACAGCATGCACTTATCAAATCCAGCCTCCCTTTATCCCCCCCTCTGCTCCACTCTCAATGCTGTACTTTTGAAAAGAAACTTTCTCAAAAAGTTCTTTATGTTTATAGCAGTACATTTCATAATAGCTAAATCTTGGAAACAGCCTTTATATACATCAACAGATGAATGGATTAAAAAAATGTGTCATTTATACACAGTGGAGCACTACTATGCCATATAAAAGGATAAACTTGAGTCATTTTTAGAAAAATGGATGCATTTTGAGACCATAATGTTTATGTGAACTCAGATATAGAAGCTTAAATGTTGCATGGTTTCTTTTACATGAAAAATTCAATGTAAAAGACAGGTAACAAGAAAAAAGAGAAAAAAATAGGTATCATAAACCAGCATGGACAATGTATCTAAACTTGTACCTTGACTCAGTACAATTGTCTTACATATTTTATATGTTCATTGGCCTATTAGTCTGATTTTCAATCCACATATATGAAAATTATTTTATAAGGTTTTATAAGATAGATAAATGAATCTGACGCTGGAAAGATAAAATGGAGGTGGGAGGGAAGAACAAATTGAAATGTATTAAGTACGTGTACCAATACCCTGCAGTGAATGTAATCATGATGTACTGTAAACATGTACTAACAGCGGTAAAAAAGAAAAATCTTTAATTCTTTAAATCTTCAGGAAACAAAACATTGAAAAAAATAAGACAATATTTCTTCTAAGGATCAATCCCTTTCTTATTTAAATACACCCTTTGTTGGCTTTCAATTAATTGTATTTATTTCCTTAAAAATGTTTATTTCACCTTCAAATTTGAATGATTATTTAAATAATGAAGGGTTCTATATTAAATAATGATGGGCTCTATATTAAATAATCAAGAGCTCTATATTAAATACATATATAAGGATGTACACATATATACAAATACATATACAAGGATTATATAGGGAGAATTATTTTTAAGGTTTTTTTTAGATATTTACATTATATTCTCTTTTTTCCTAGAGTAGTCTACAATAAGTTTAATTTTCATACACTTAAGAACTACTTGTTTGTATGGGTCTATAATTTCATGCGTAGCCTGGGTGTGTGGCTTTATGATTAAGCAGAGAATGTGTGAATATTAAACACCCTCATTTATAATCTCTGAGTATTTTCCTTCTCTCATTTTTGTCACACTCTTCTGTAATTATTTACTATTATTTCAAGTATTACAGGCAAGTAGAAATTATACATGTTGAAGCAGGATAGTGGCATGTTTTGAAAATGCTGCACACTGTAAAATGATTCCCACAATCAGGCTAAGGGATTGACATGGCTGTATCTCTGTGTATTTGTGTGTGTGTTCGTGTGTGTGTTAAGGTGCCAATACGTGACACCTATTTTCTTGGCAAAGCTCAAATACACAATTCACTAATAGTCATTATTGTCATTATACTATACGAACTATCCTCCGTATCTTTATATTTCTGCTTAACTTTCTGGTAAGTATCACTTTTTACTTTCTAGTTTGCCAAATTTCCCTTCAGTCGTGTTACATCTGCACTTTAATTTATCTTCTCCTATAGTTTTAATTTCAATAAACCCTTTTTGTTTTTAGAACATCTATTTTATCATTTTGGAGAAAATATGCATATAGCTAATAATCTTGTTACTTTCTCATGAATTTACTTGTTTGTTTTTAATTTTACACACATTGTCAGAGAGAGAGAGAGAGAGAGAGAGAGAGAGAGAGTTCTGTGATCTAAAAGCCTTTGGCATACAATCCTGTTTGTATTGTGTTAATTCTTAGCATTATGAACTGTTTCCCTACAGTACATATAATTCCACATCTTTAGGAGCAGACGTGTTTCATATGTCATGTTTTATCAGATTTTTGAATATTTACATGCGCATAATGAGATGTCTTGTTTACTTAACCCAAGTCTAAACACAAAATTCAGGGGCCGGGGATTTAGCTCAGTGGTTAGAGTGCTTGCCTTGCAAGCACAAGACCCTGAGCTCGATCCCCAGCACCAAAAAAAAAAAAAAAAGAACACAAAATTCATTAATACCGTATACAACTTACCCGAAGGTGACTATATAAGATAGTTTTATTGTGCCTGTGTTTTGACTGCAGCCCATCGCATGGGATCAGGTGAGGAATTTTCTACTGTGGCCTCATTTTGGCTCCTTAAATGTTTTGGATTTCGATGCATTTCGATTTTGGCTTTTCGGATTAGGGATAAGCAGTCTGTACTGACTGGGGAGCAAACCCGCAGCAGGGCGCTAATATATTGGAATCCTTTAAGTTCTGGACTCAGCGGATATTGCTCCAAAGAAGTTTTCTTTTTTTCTATATGGTACCTCAGGGACAGTAGCTAAAAATTTAGGGGGAAACTGGCGCTTATTCACATGAGTGACGTCGACTTGAAAGTTTAGTGTAAGAGAAAGGCGCCGCGTATGAGCCTTCAGGGTCTTCTTGTTTCCCTGTTCAGCAATCACACATTTTAGAACATCTGATTACCATTTTCACATTTCAATCCGAAGGAGGAATGTTTTGATCCTCACATTTTTATTGATGGAGAAAGAGTTCGGTGATTAAAACTTTGTACAGCTTCCTAGTCCCGCTTCTCACAGTGCGGAGAACGGAATTTCATCTTCCCCCACGTTGAACTCTCAATAAAAAGTAAACCACTAGACAAAATTTCCACCCGCCCGGGGTGGTTGCAACGCCACTCTACCTGCTATGTGTTCCTCTCTGTTTTATTCCTTCTTACGTTGCATGTCATAATATTCCTTTTATTTAATAAATACACATCGAAAGCATGCTTTTTATAGTTTACTCCATATTCATTAATTTTGTAAGTAGAAGGTTTTCAGTTTTTAATATGCTCATTTGCCACTCAAAATATTGTACAATGTCAGCGCTGAAATGGCAAAAAATCCACTCTTTCTTCTTGAAGGAAAGATACCTTCTTGCTTTAAAGAACCCACACAGATCAATTTTCTTAAACAATGGTTCCATCTTATCATGTATTTTATTCCATCTTATCATGTATACCTGGTAAAAGATCTGGCTAAATATATTTATTTTTGTATGAAAATAATGACATAATCTTTAAAAACTTTACTATCAGCTATTTTACTAACAGTAAGGAATAATGAGATCTGATGTCGTGGAGAGTTTATATTTTTCAAAACACAAATGTAACAGCTCATTTAACAATGTGCTTTAAAATGCGATCATAAATCATTAAAACGAAACGATAGCTGTCAGGAAAATGAAGAATACATATTTCATGATATGTTCTTTTCCCTCAAATATTTACAAAAGATTCACAGTTTTAGAAAATTTTAATCAACCACAAAACATCAAGAATTTTCTAACTGCGGTACTTTGATTTTAAGAGAAGAATGTAATAACAAATGCATGGTCATTTACTCCGTTGATAGGCAAGAACTGAAATGATTTTTGAAAACAAGTCTTGAGAAAAGCTATTTAAATTCAGAAAAGCCAAAATAAAGAGTTCTACTCCAGATGAGAAGAAATGTATTAATCACAAAAATATCTTCTCAATATTTTTATTTTATTCCCTAAGAACAACCTTGATGCCAGCACTTTTAAAAATTGTTTCCCCAGTATTATTAAAATACTTTTGCATTTTCTGAAAAATTATACCTCACTTTAAATTGAAAAAAATCCAACACTTTAAAAATTGTACAATTATGATGTAATTTAAAAGTATTCTTGAATTCACTAAAATTTTTTTCTGACAACTTTGAAGTTTCCCTGTCAACTTCCACTGTTCAGACATTAGTTTTATCTTAGTACAGATAAAAATCTTAAACAAATATTGAAAAATAATAGCATTTATCCAACATCTTTGGCCAAAAATTATTCTAAATCTGAAAATTCAGAACGTACTTATATTGGCCAGTTCTAAAACATAAGTCTATCAAGCAGGCTCTTTTTTTTTTCTCAATGCCACTCTAAAGTATCATTATAGCAAAGCAGAGCTATTTCCTATCATTTATAGAACACTTCATTTTGCATGATTTCATTTGCTACTTATAACGATATGATATAGTTTGGAAAATTATTATACTGACACAGCTTTTTGGTCCTAGCACATATATCATTTTGATGAAGTTATCCCTAACTTTCTAAGACTCACAGATTCCTTCTGTGCTCCATTAGTGTTGAAAAATACTTACTTGACAATTTTAAGGATACCGGTCAAAATGCTCTATTTAAACTAAGAACCTCAAATTCTTGTTGCCTTTCCTACGACCTCTCCACTCAGCCTGTTAACATATTCCCAGATTCTGACAGTGGGATGGACCTTGGCCTGAGGAAAATGCCTTGTCCCAGAGCTCCGGTCCCCACATAATGACCAGCTGATGTGAGGTACAAATCTGTGTCTCAAGGTGAGACATATCTTCCAGCAACATCTCTTGCTCTAGCCTTCCTTAGAGTTAGACTGAAACTTGTCTGCTTCCTAAGATTTCTTCCTTTTCCCTAGTTGGCTTTTCCCACTTGCCTTCCCCTCAGATCACTCTGTCAGTGTTTCACTTAATGAGAAGCCTCTTGCAGAGCTCTGATTGTACGACCTCTATTCTAAGTCATCCACAGCCGCTCTTTTCCTTAGGATTAACTTCTTTCAAAGGTTTTAGCAGTTCTGTTACCATTTCTCTAATTAACAAACTGTTTTGACCCTAACATACACATTTTCACAATTCAACATATTTGAAATCAAATTTACCTTGAATTTCCTAATTTTATAATTATTATTGCTAGTCACATCATGCACAACTTCAGAGAATTGACAATCCAGTGAACAAAACATTCAAAGGACAACTTGGAAAAGGAGTAAATTGTGACTGTTGTTTGAAAATTTTCTCTGGGTATTTTTAGTTAAATTTAGAGCCACTGAAATTTGCAGCAAGGAATTTTAACTCCTTAGAAGAAAATCCAACTCAGCAATAGATTATCCTTTTCTGTAAGTTTTACAGGACTAATATTCTTGGCCATACATCATGTGGAAATAAATATACAAACCAAGAACTCTAAGAAGAAATGTAATTTAAAAGAATCAATTTTGAATGTGAAGATATTTTAATAACACATAACAATCTATATGAAAAACATTTCTTTCTAAATAAGTCTCAGAGATTTTCAGTGTACATCAAATAAAATTTCTTAGTAATACAAAATATTGTGTTTATTTCCTCCTTAATAGGACATAAAATAATGCTACATCTTACACCAATGTCATCTGAGATTAAATAAAAATATTCTAATATGTTTCCAATTATTTCATTTGGGTTTTTAGATTTACAGAACATCTATCTATGTGACTTAGGACAGTTACCCTCATAGGACAGAAAACACAGATTCTCAGGCCTTAATCCATGACCTGTTACGCACCGCTGGGGACATCTTTTTCTCTCTTCTCTCTCACTAGCAACGTATGAATTGAGCCTTCTCTATACCCTCTACTCTTATTTCAAGGACCAAGTGCATGCAACCAAAGGGGGGTGGTGTCAGGATTTCTCCAAAGGTGAGACTGGCCAGGCCAGCTGCTCTATATCCCACAGGGAAGAGATCCCCTAAGACATAAGAAGTCTAAAACAATGGCATACTCACATTCCTATGGAAAGTCCCAGTCCTTCACCCACTCCTGTGAAGCTGTGAAAGCTAGTCTCATTCTTCTGTCTGATTATCTGAGCTGAACCCCCTTTAGCTCTTGAAGCTAAAGTTCCTCCTCTATTTTCTCTTTACTTTCTAACTCTGCCCAATACATCTGACTACGTCTCTCAATGACATGTTCTGAAATTT
>PVJO010013275.1:36502-52480 GCA_004026905.1 Hystrix cristata
TTTTTTTTTTTTTTTTTTTTTTTTTTTTTTTTTTTTTTTTTTTTTTTTTTTTTTTTTTTTTTTTTTTTTTTTTTTTTTTTTTTTTTTTTTTTTTTTTTGTGTGTGTGTGTGTGTGTGTGTGTGCTGGGGATAGAACTCAGGGCCTGTGTTTGCTAGGCAAATGCTCTAACCACTGAGCTAAACCCTCGGCCATTGTCCATTTTTGAACAAGGTTTAGTTAGGTTTCTGGATCCATCCTATAAATGTTCTTTTGTAACATCCCCCCACCGGCCTGTAGGAAGTTGCCTTAATCTCTTTGCTGTCACTTGGACCTCATGTCTTTATCTTGCTTTATGCATTTATTTTGGTAGCATATTTATCATGTAACTTTCCAAGAATGGGGATATGGGAGATAAAATATTGAGACTCCATGGATATGAAAACATCTTTATTCCCTCTTGGTTTACAGCTTTGCCGAATAAAAAATATTGGTCGGAAAGCATTTTCATTCTACAACTTGAAAGCACTTTTATGTTTCCCTCTAATTACCAAAACTGTTGAAAGTCAAATAACACTCATATTTACTCACATATGTAACTCGCTGTCATCATTCTCATTTCAAGCTTTTAAAATTTTATTTTTTATGATATTCTAAAATTTTAGGATGTTCTACAGATCTTTTTGTTCTATGATTTTTCCCTTTTTGAATTTTTTCATGGAAAAATGTCTCTTATTTCAGGAAAATACTATATTTCTGGAAGTTTTTTTTCTATGATCTCCACTTTATTTCTCTCTTCTGTCTGTTCAATTTTGTATCTGCTTTGGTTTTCTTTCCTCACATTTCTGTAATCTTTGACTATTCGCTATTATTTAAGAAGAAGCAGTTAAAAAACTAGTTTTACCATTATCAGTGTGGTTGAATTTTGCTGTCTTGAAAGTAGACATTTTTATGACCCATGGAATATATAGGTCTCTTTTTCTCTGGCCAAAATTTATCCAGAAAAGGAGCCTCTACTCTCCTGCTTGGGCATTTAACCTTGGCTAAGAGTATTCTGGAAACTAGAAAAAGGAAGGAAGTATGGGAGTGTCTATATTTAGTACAGAAATTTTCATTTAAATGTCTTTTTCCAACTTGTAGCACTCCCGCCCTCAACCTTGGTAAGAACTAAAACACTTCTCAAAGAATGAGTCTCCTCTAACCTGAGTGGTAAGGGAAGGCTAATTGAATCGCTATTCTCAGTAGGAGTGGGGATCACAGCCATTAACTGCTTCTAAAATACACTTTATTAACTCTGCTTCTTTTCACATTCTATCTCATGCTCATTTTCTGTGGCATCATATACCTCAAATTCCTGATAGATTATAAGATCTTTAGGATCAGTTGTTTGGTCTTTTATTGAATATACATATACAGACACGTGGTTTATGTTTTACCCTATTATTAATAATTACCACTATTAATTCAACAAGTGTGAATTAATCAGTTACTTCTAGTCCAACATGTTTGAATTCTGTAATACAATACTAGACACAGACCAAAACTGCCATTCTCACACAGTCTCCACTTCAGGAAGAAAATATAGACACCCAGATAAAGGAATGACAATCTAGTGCTGCAACATACGAGACCACATGGAAAAAGTAAAATGAGAGGTAAAACAACTCGGTTGCAATTTTTAACAGAAGTATTAAAGATGGCTTAACTGAGAGAGCAGAGTTGAGCAAACTCATGACAGACGAGCATCGGTGAGCCCATAGCCAAGTATGGAAGTGGTGACAGGGCACAAAAGGGCCCAAAGTCCAGCTGTGCTCATGGCCTGAGAAACAGAAAGAAGGCCATGGTGAGGGAGAGAGGGATGTAAGGAAGGTCAACAATAAGAAAGGAAGCCAGGAGGTAACAGGAAGAAGTTCAATTGTGTGGCATATATTTTGTTACACAACTTTGGCTTTCATTCTAAACAAAACAAGAAATTATTGTTCAGTATGGAGCAGAGGTGCCACATTATTTGACTTATTTTTTTAAAGCAATTGTCTGATTGCAATAATGAAGATATACATATGGAACTAGTTCCCTAAAGGGATATGTTAAGAGGCTAGTTTGGCAGTTCAGGAGAGATAACGGGGTTCTGACAAAGATAATGAGTCTGGATATCAGTGCACATAGAGATGAATACGTAATTGTATTCTATGTCAACTTGAGAAGAGGTCAAGGAGAGAGCTGAAATAATTTTGCAATACATTTATATATTGGATATTGATGAGAAAGAAATAGAAAAGTAAAAGATTACACCTAAGGTTTCCATACACACACACACACACACACACACAAATACACACATGCATACTCATACACACATATGCACATGCATATGCACATGTATAGAGTAAGAAAATGGGTACATGAGTCTAAAGGTTAGAATAGGTCAGGAGTGAGGATGTAAATTTGTGAGTAGTAAGTTTATAAGTGATATTTGTTTGCGAGGCAGTATTTCACTAGAAAGTATTTTAGATTTTGAAAAAAATCAGTGTCTTATAACTTAACCCTGGGGTATACCTACTCTATATGATTGAGAAAAGAAAAAGAAACCATTCAATGAGACAAAGAAACAGTAGCCAAGAAATAGGAGGAAAATTCAAAAGAGTTTTATGAAAATCAAGTAAGGAAAATGTACCACAGAGGAGGGAGTGACAAACTGCCAAGTGCAATTAATAAATTAAGAAAACCAAGGCCTGGGGAGTGCAAGCTGAGCTCAAGAACCTAGAGGGTAGTGATATGCTTGTCAAGAATGCTGGGGTAGAGTGGTGGGATAAAATCTAATTGATTAGATTCAAGAGAGGAATGAGAAGGAATTGAACAAATCCTTATTGACAATATTCCTGTAGAGTTTTAACTTGTGAAAGAGACCAATATTCAAATACTTTAATATTCAGGGGAAGTAGTGGGACCTCGAAGTTGAGGTGATGGCTGTTTGTGAATAGAGAGTGATAATATCTCCCTTTGGTGCTGATGAGAGAGAACTCATTGAGAGTAGAAGAGCCACGAAGCAGAGCTACAAGTTGTGTCTGTATCTGAGTCCAAGTCCTTGAGTAGGCAAGAAGGGATGAGCTAGCACACAGACCAAATGTGTTTGGGTGGGAGCATGAAAAGGTAACGTGCCATTAAGGTGGAAAGGGGGAAACACATGGGTGCGATGCTGGTCAGTGGGTTGTTAACATAATGGGAGTCTTGCAAAATTCTCTTCTGATTGCATTAGTTTTTCAGAGGAAAACTGGAAAGAAGTTTGTAAACAAAGAGTGAAAATGGGAAGAAGTCTTGGGGAACATGGCGGGGGTGCTTCCTGTGTCACAGTTATCCAGGGACAGATGAGTATGAGTATTCTAGACAAAGTTATGGTCCACTCAAGGTCCATGGTCCTAAAACGTGCGTGATCAGACTTCTCATTACATTTATGTTGAATGTGAGAACACTTGATTCAGAGCTTAGATCACAGCCTGTTCACTGTCTTGTATTATGTGTTAAAATTTGCTCTCATGAAAGTATGTTTCCACTTTACTTCACTCAAGATTTCTTAGACGTTTCAATCTCCTCCAGTCTCAAACACTGTAGATCTTTCTGGCACTTCAACTTTGTCTCTGTTTCCAAAACATGAGCTATATTTGAAATACATGAGTACTTGCAGTACAAAGGTGATGGGCAGTGTTTATACTACATAGGTGATGAACTACTTAGGAATGGATAAACCCATCTACTGAATTATCAAGTCTTCTAAACATTTAAGAATGAACTCACTTCTACTTTATCATGTAGGCAACATAGATAGAATTTTTGTTATTATTAAACATTAGGAAATGTAAAGTATAAAGGGATTGACTTCCCCATTAATCTACTGGATAATAAATGGTGGAGATGAAAGGATTAAAATCTTTAATTTAGAATAGGAATCCTGTACCATTCCAGATCTTTTATCAGTCATTTACCTTCCATCTGCCTAAGCCATGCTCACACTTCCATTTTAGCTGTTCCTTTCACTGTATTCCTGTGTGGCTCAGTGCTTTTCTAAATGCTGATTCCAAGCTTGAATACTCTTCCTTCTGCTTCAGTTCTCCAGTTGGATCCTTTATAAGGTACTGCCATGATTAATGAGAGGCATCTATTTCTTACTCTCATATGATCCTACAATACCACATTACAGCACTCATCTCAGTTTATAATTATTTGCTTATATGATTGATTTACATCTGATTTTTGCTCTACACTATAGGCTCCATGAATACAGGGATCTTCTTCTGTGTTGCTTATTTGCATTTTTCCCACGTCACCGTAGCCTAGCATCATCTGCGATACTCTGTAGGTCTTAAATATTTGCAAAAACAACCTATTAGATAATATTGTATCCTGCACCCAAGGAAAATTTCAGCAGCTGATAGTGTTCAAGCATCTTCTGAAATGTTGGAAGTCAAATTTTCTCCCAAGACACCAATTTAAACAAGATGACCTTGAAAGCCCCTTCGAAAGCCCCTTCTAATCTCAGTATTTTAGCAATACGATCTTGGTTTAATCAGTTGTCCTTTCTGGGTTTTGGCTCCTGACTCTGAAGTGAAGAATTGTTTCTTGATGACTTTATCACTTCAATCTCAGTGAATGTTTGAAATTGTGCTAATAGGAGAAACCCCCAAAAAATGCTGATACAAAGGTACACATTTTTTCTCTGGCAGTTTATGCTCCAGTTGTTTTTCTCAGTAGTTTATGAAATGGTATGGTAATATTTGATTTCATTATTTTAATTTTACCTTTTTATTTCATGAACATCGATATTTTTATCCTACTTATTTATCATGGAAATTGATTTTTTGTCAGTTTTTAAAGGGAAATTCCTATTACTGGTTAGCCACATATTGACTCTAGAATAAAAAACTACATAAAAAGGCATCATTCATATACCATTAAATGTAACACTTTAAAGTGAACACTTTACTACAACACTTCAGTTCTATACAGATATATGAGAAATACAGAAGTAAAAGAAGCCAAATGAAATTGCTTTTAATAAATGTTGATTTACATAGCTAAGCCTTGTGTACATAAATTCAGATTTCATAATTTAATATTAATTTGTCAGGAGATACCAACCAACACAGAAAAAAGTCTCCTAGATTAAAACACACTTTAAAATTCTTGTGTTTTTTTTTTTTTAGTCTATTTTCTAAAATATGTCTAGAAAGTCTCATGCAGTCTGGGGGTGATTTACAATTCTACCGATGGCATATTTTCCATGGTTCTCACAATGATCTGTGGAATCTAAACAAAATCTCCCAGTCATGTTTGGAATTTTTATTTTTAAGAGTTTCTTGGCAATTTTAGCTAATTCTTTTAATTAGTTGTATCACAAATTTTATTTCGATATTTTGAATTTAATTTTACATTATATTAAATAATTGTAGGATAAATTATAGGTGTAAGCTATTGTAAACATATTAATATTATTTCTTTTACTTCCAAGTTTTAATCTTTCTTTAAACACCAAAATGTTTTTGCCTTAAAATGTGTTTCTACCTTTGCACTTGTTTGGATACAAAGTAGGCTCCTATGAGTAAAAGAAGAAAAAATATTGTAAGTCAAACCAAATGGATATTTCATACATATACACATAAATGACATTTGCCTTGATGTCACTGCTAGTAGCTGCAGAAGGGTGGGGGTGAGAGACCTGGCCTCATTCTCTTTGTTCTGCCACCTTTGTCTCCTGTTTGGGCAAGATGAAGGACATGGGCTGTTCCAGCTTCTACCATTAGCAAGCAGGACACAGGAAGGAGCAGTGGAAGACACAGTCAGGTCCCCAGGGCACGGCCTGGTGGTGACCCACATCACTAACCTCACATCCATGGGCCAGAACCTAAAAAATGGCTGCATTAGGCTACAAGGGAAACTCAGAAATGTAATCTTTAGCTGTAGAGCCATGTGATAAGTTGGAACTTCTATTACTAAAGGATAAAGAGAGAATGGACATTTAGAAATTGGGAGGACTATTCATCTCTGTCACAGTCACCCAGCCTTTATCCATCCTCTAAGACCTAGCTGAGAAGTTTGTTATGACTCTCCCAAGTTATCACTTGCTTCTTTTTCATGCCCCGCATCACTGTGTGATTTGTCTATACATATCTGTCCTCCCTTAAAGAATAAACATATTGAAGAATACTCCTTACGTCCTAAAAATCATTTTACTTACAGTGTATGAGACTTGTTGAGGGATAAAAGGATAAATAAGCTAATATTTTAGAATATATGTTAAGTCAGTATGACAGATAAAGGACAGTTACCAACTCATTAATAAATAATAGAAAAGAGTTTAATAAGTTGTTTAAAAATTTTTGAGAAAGAATATAAGATAAAATGTGTTTGTTATGGCTTGTATCTACATGTCCCTGCACAGTCTCATGTGCTTATAAGTGGGGCTTTTCAGATTGGCGGGAGCTAGGGTGTGTGATAATGAAGTCCTCTGATTGGTTTAGCATAGTTCTGGGTGTAGATAATGGGAAGGTTGACTCTGCATGTAGGCAGCACCAAACAATAGGCTTGTAGCCTGAATGCAATAAGAGGGAAAGGAACGCTCCATGCTGCCTCGTCACTGTTTCTTGTTTGCCCTGCCATGGGCTGTTTCTCCTCTGTGATGCCCCTCTGCCATGCCACCCTGCCTTAGAGCCAGCCAACTGTGGAGTGAAACCTCTACAAACTGTGAGCTAAAATGATGCTTCCCTCATTTAACTTGTTGGCGTCAGATATTTTATCCCAGCAACAAGAAAGTAACTAAAGCAGTGTTTTCAACTTATTGCTCAACATAATTCAAGTAGATATTTGTATTTTCCAAATGATTTCTTTTGATCTTTTTCTCACATTTGTGAAGCAAGTCTAGAAGCCGTATTCATGTATTTGAATACCTTCACAATTTTGGTTTATTTTGTTTGCTTAAAGACTGGTAATTTAGTAACATTTTAATTCATGAGTAACTGTGTGACTTACAAATATTCATATTTTTTAAAATTTATATGATTTATTTTTTAAAGGCTTACTTCATAAAGTAGCAATTATCTCTATAAATAAAGTACATCAAGAGTATAATAACACAGAGCAGGTTGAATTGCATATAGTTGCATGAATAGTTTATGTTTCTAAAGGTTTTCTAAAAAGAATTTTATTCATATATATATATATATATATGAGCATCAACATTCTCTAATCAATAAGAGATATTGCTAGAAACAAAGCTTAAAATTTCCAAATATTACATACAAATTATACCACCAAAGTCTAAAAATCACTTTCAGTCTTATGTAATTAAGCACATTTTGTAATGCACTACTAAATATAAAGATAGTCTTAAATACTCTAGTATAAACAAATATTCTTAAATCACAGAAAATAGATTTGAAAGTTTATGTTTTGTGTAAGTAGTGGGGACTACTAACTAATACAGAATTTCTGAGACTGGATATACTTTAAGGGAATTCAGTTTATATACCCTAAATTTAGGTCATTATAATTTTCCCTTAAAATGCTCAATGAATCACACCACTATCAATATAATCCCATAAACTAATATTCTGGAAATAATCCTCAACCATCCCAAGAACCCCACTGTCTGAAACAAGTTACCACAGAGAATTGCTAAATATGCCTTTTCCATATATATGGCCATCTATCCCTTTCCAACCTCATTGCAATAAATTTGTACAAATTTAAGTACTTCTTGGTTCCGTGTTCTCTTTTATTATAATCTATTTTCCACATGCAACACATAATTCTTCTAAACTGTAAGTGATTTCCCATTGTCTTCTAATTTGTCTGTGAAATATTTCTAATGGCCAGAATAACTAGTACAAAGAACTTCAGGGACCCAAATCTTCATTCTTAAATAATTATTTCAACCAATTCTATCAGTATTCTTTGGGAACATTTCTGATTTTAATGCTGTGATATTTTTGTCAAAAGCAAAGAAGAACAGAAAGATAGATGTGGCCCTCTCAGAAGGATAAAGTGATCAGCCTGAGGTTGTTCTTAAAGTCTCAAATTTGGGACAATTTGACCATAAATATTAATGACTGCAACTGGTTGCAGTATTTATTAAAAACTTGGAAAAACAGTTTGATTGACTCCGTGGTAGTAAATTATTGTACAAACTCTTTACCGTGAATATTTGTAAGTGAGGGAGTTACATCTGTGCCTTAAGATGGGGAAATGTAATATCCCAAGTGGGAGAGAAAATCTCTTACAGAAGAATTCCAGCCATTAAGTATAAAAAGATTGATAGACTTAGCAATTTAAAAGCTTGTCGAGTGTATTTAAATATTTGAATCAGAAAAATGGTCATTAATATAACTAAAACCATTTGGTAGAAAATTTTTAAGGAAAAATATATTTTCATGATGCCAGAGTATCGCATCACTGATTACTTGGAAGCTAGAGAAGAAAATCATGCTTTGAAAAGGAGCCTCCTGCAATCGCCATCTCTCTCAATTGACCACTAACCCTGGAACATCTGAGGCCTTGCCTTGGCGATGCTGCGATACAGACCTACGCAAAGCAGTTCTCAACATACATATTCCCAGCTTCATAAACCAAAGAGAAGGGAAGGGTAGTTTTTCTCTCAGAATTTGTGTATAAGTCTTAAGATTTCCATCCACTGCCTTGGGGCAAAGGCCCTCCCCACAGACCAATGGAATCAGCTTGTGACCACAGAGAGGCCAGCAAACGTAGTCACTGTAATAGTGAAAAGATGGTTCCCAGAAATGAGCAATGCAATGTTACTACCAAATTATTTACCAACCAAAGAACAATGCTCTGCATAAGGAAGTATAAGTAGGTACACAAAAAATATTTAATTTTATCTTTAATTAAAATGTAACCTTAAATTTAATTTTAAAGTTTCTTTGTGCTTTTATTTGTAATGAATTTTTAAAAGCCCACTAAATTTTGTAATGGTCCTTCTTATAAATTGAAAGTTTGATTTCTTACTCATAGATTGGGTTTTTTCAAAGCAGAGATTTTTTTGCTGTACTTAGAGTGTCTGGTAGTTAGAAAGTATTCAACAAATAAATGTCTAATAAAATGCAGAAAGAATAGCAACTTGTGATGAGATATAGTACTTTTAAAAACATAATATATTGACATTGAGCCTATCAGATCAAATAATAACTTTTTTTCTCTAAGACAGATAGTTGGATTTTCTTCCGTATGTTTACACGGCACATACTGGTAGTGAAATGGTTCATAATTGTGTTCACAGAGATTCCTGCAGTTCTCTAATTGGAGATCAGTTAAGGAGGATAGACTTCCAAAAAGTTTTCTGGTGCATAAATAATGCTATTTGCACCAACATGCTTCAGCATATAAATATATATATATATTTTACAGCTTGAATATTGAATATTTAGTGAATTTAATTACATTGAAATGAAATGCATTATATATGTATGTGTAGAATATGTGTAAGTAATATGTAAGCAAACAATGAGAACTTTTAAATGAGTTTCATATTTCTAAAAAATGAACACAGAAATGTATTTGTCCATTGTGTTATTTTTAGGAATACAATAATGGTCCTGCTTAAATTACGTGGCATTACTATTTTATAGGTAAAATGCATACATAAATTACTAAAAATGACGATATTTTTCTTTACCCAGTAACTTCCAATCGTAAGGAATTATTTACTCATGATAACTCTATATGTGTTTAGAATATGTCCACATTTTAGCATAGAAGCAAAAAGTAAACACTGCAAAAAAAATTCCCCCAAGGAATGATTTACAAAGTCTGTCATTCTAAAAACAAAAGCTTGAACAAGCCAAAAAATCTTTCTCAAACCGATGTATCCTCACAAATAAATAAAATATTTAACTATGAAGAAATTAGGAAAGAAATCAAATGATAAAGCTAATAATTTTCTACTTCCTAAAAAGAAACAACTGCCTTTTTGCTCATTTTACTCAATTATTTCCATTACAATTCCCAGATTAGCCTGTCTTTTTCGTTTTTAAGTCACTGAAAGAATTCGTAACCCACTAGCTGTCATTATGAGAACTGAAATTTGCTTACATTAAGGAAAGGTTTTAAAAGTGTTTAGTTGCTGTTAAACATGTCTTTCACCATGCATAAAGGAAGACTATCATATATTTTATGGCATTTCTAACAATTTTGTTTGCCATTACATTGTATAGTAGCAGCACAAACTAGCAAGTCAATCTACATTTAACAAGCCTCTATGTAATACACTATTCCAAACATACTTCTCAAATGTGCTCTGACATTGACACTGACACTTTCCATTATCAGCAAATGAGTTATTTTAATTCAAGATGGCATAAACAATTGGAGAAGTACCTCTTGCACACAGAGAATAAGTTACTCTTTTCCTAGTAGAATGTGAGCTTGCATATCTTAAAAGTTTAAGCGTAATCTGATGGCGTCTCTTCAGGGTCAATTAGCCTAAGTCTTTTAGAGTTTATTGTAGGTTGTGTTGTCTAGAAGCAGATCCTGGTAGAGTTCAACATGCAAGATCTTTGTTAGGGAGTAACCTTGACTGGATAGAGAAAAGACACAAGAATGGGGAGAGGGTCAAGACCAGCTGAGAAGCAGCTGTGGTAACAGGCTTGATTGAATCCACTCGATGGAGCTGGTGAGAGCCAGAACAACATGACCTGCCAAGGTTGTTCCAAATACCCAAGACTTTCTACACTAACCTCATCAGACATTAGCTATAGGTGTGTTGGGAAGGGTGGAGTTTGAGGGAAGCAGCTTTGACCCCCAGGACTGATGGCTAGTCATTGAATCCTTCCTTAATCTTGAAATTGTATAGTACATTGCCACGTTTACCACAGATTCCAAATGTCATTCTTAGTTGGTAGGGTACTTATGTTATATAGAATCATTGTCTAGGAGCTAGTGCTTTCATCATGATATCAAAATTAAGTATAGATTGTGTTCCCCCCAAAATAAGACCTACCTGGGAAATAACCAGCCTTGAAAACTAGACATCAAAAATGCCAGCTGCAATCAGCCCGTCCTTGCCTTAATTTACAGAGCCCATTTTCCCTTACACTTTTGGGTTTTTTCTTTCTACCTCTAATAAATGTGAAATTTTGCCAGCATTACAAAAATAAAATAAAAAAATGTTCCATTAATTTAAAATAAGTTGTATACATTTTAACTTCAGTGAACTAGAAATAGCTGTATGTTTATTTAGAAATCAATAAACAGAATGCGGGTCTCGCTGAGATCATAACTGTTTAAATGCTAGAGGATGTTACTCCTAAAACATGCCACCATTCTTTGACATTCATTCTACTCTATGGTGTCTCATCACTGTATCCGGGTGGACTTATAAACAGAAGAGGACACAAATGACTGAGCTTTTTAAGATTAGGTCAAAATTTGCTGTCTTCTTCTTCATTCCTGATTATTTACTCTGAGAGTCATGATGGACATTGTAAGAAACTTGACTATCTTTGGCCACTGTACTTTGTGGTGCCCTGGGCTCATGGAGAGGATGTGGATCAACAGTCTCACATAGCCCGGGCATTGGCTCACCCTGGTCTACATGCTACATGTGGAAGTGAAAGATTCTCCAAGTGATCCGAGTTCCCAGCCATTTGGGTTACCGGTAGATAGCTGACATTTTCAAGCAGAGCCCCACATCTTTGAGGTAGGGATACGGTCTCCCCGCTGCCCAAGCCCAGACTCATGACTTACACATTTTCTAAGAATAGCAGAATGGTTGTGGTTTCACCTCACTAAATTAGAGGTGTTTACTGTATAGCCGTGGGCACTTAGAATTCTCGTCCAGTTCACTTACATGAACTAAGCCTATCCCGATAAGAGAGAGTAGCAAAACTTGTGATAAATTCCTAACTTCAAAAACTGCGTGGTTGGGAGGGAAATGGGAAAAAAAAGAAACAAAATATATCATGTACAGGTACAAATCCCCTATGATGAATGTTATCACTACATACATCTAAAATGTACTATTAAAATAAAATTTAAAAAAAAACTGCATAGTTCTCTAATTAGAGGATGCTCAGGGTCAGAGACATAGTAAATGCCAGTAAAGTTTGTGTGTAAATCAATGTTACTTGCTGTAAAATAAATCTACTTTAAAACATTTTATACCACATTGAAGTAGAAGCAAGAAACTTCATTTTTTCAAGTATTGCTTTGTTAAATATGCATCAAAATATTTTGTATATGTTCAATAAACATCAGACAAGAAAAATAAAACTTTCCTTTTCAATGATTTAGTAAATATTGTTTAATAATTACTCAAAGGTGCTGTCTCTGAGGAGGATGTGTAGACTTTAGTCTTTGGATTTGGGTATGTCTCATGGTCCTTTCAATACATGTTCTATTGAGTAAAAATAGACACTTATTAAAACTTATCTACATATTTAATAGCTTTACTTGTTGCACTAAATAAGAGTGTTTTACCTGTGTTAAAAAAGAATGCCCTCCTTGGTACTTTTTTTACATTTCCTCAGACTTAAGAGTTTACTGGCTAAGAAGCAAAATTCCCATAAGAACTCATATAGAAGAGAGAAGGAGAGCGAATAGACTACAACCAATTTACCATACGTAGTCAAGCCCTTGGTGATTCAGAACATTAATTAAAAGTTTATCAAGAGTGCCACATCTTTATAAGCCTGCACATACTGATACACTGCAGGCTCAACTCTCAAATGGCTTTACTTTCAGCCTCTGTTGATAACACATTACATAAAATACTGTGGATTATGTGTAAGAGTATGCACAGATCACACACTGTGAGAGCTGGAATGAAACCTGGTGGCGTAGTTCAAAGCACCACCAATTTAACACTACAATTTAATTGTCTCCCAGACTACGATACTGCCTCAAATACCCTAAAAAGATTTTCTGGAATGATTTCCACTCTTTCAAGCTTCTCCAGTCACAAGTAAACGGATAGATGCAGAATAGCTTGGATTTTAACACAGGAAATCTACCTGGCAGTGTTAACTGCAACATAAGCAGTACGCTGAAACCTTAATTTCCCATAATTCTTGAGAAAGCAGAAAAACTAAGAGGATGCTAAGCAGAAATAAACATTTAATATTCTGAAAGGACCCACTTACTATGTTGTTGTACTGAGATTTCCCATCAGTTTCTAGCTACTTGTATATTTTAGTAGTTGACAGTTCTTGCTCTATTCTGCTATTATAAAATCTCCTTTACCATATCTTATTACTAAGAAGTGGACATCGACCAGAGGACCAGATTTTACTAGTCTGTTTTATTTCCCTTCTTAAATCTTTAGGTTAGTAAAACTTTTAAGGAGAAGTTCAGTGTGAAAATTGCAAGTTGCTCTGAAGGTAAAGTGTTATTATAGCCCTTTGAAAAGAGAATATAAAATGAGTCTGGTGGGACATATCAGAAATCTGAGACATAAAGCAAGCACACATTCCTCTTTTGAGATTTTATTGATATTCTGGACCTAAGAGCCCTATAACACTGTGTAGTAGTCCTTCATGGATTATAAGGTGTTAGGGACGAATTCTTCAGAGACAGGGCTATGAATAGACTTCATCACAACAGCTGAGGACCGTATATCTTATTAGCCACAACAACTTGAGTAGTTCAGCCGAAAGATATAAAAATACACATTATAATTCCCAGGAACCTGTCATAGTATCAACGACTAAAGAGCTATTATTATACCAAATATGAAAAAATGAAAATAACACAAAATACAGACATGTTAGAAAATCATCAGGGTACTAGTTTTCATTGTGCTGTTGGGCTGTCGTGCTTTTCTATTAAAGCACAGATTTTAAAGAAGACAAGCAGAAATTGCTTCTCCTTTGTCCTGAAAATGTCATCTACTTCACTGGCTAAATTTCAACTCTTGAAGTCCTGAGGATTACGACAAGGTTTTCTTTATTTCGTGTCTGATGGAATGATGTGCGTGGATGAGAACTCAAACTCATCACTAGTAACTCAGCAACTAAATGATGAAAACATATTTAAATCCTTATGAACTAAAGATACATCAACATTTTAAAAAGATTATTGTAAACATGTTTTCAAATACAGAGCATATTTTATTTGTCCTTTCTCAAATTATAATGTATTTTTCTACATGTAAAGGAACGTTCAGTCAGTACATTTTTGAGAATACACACACACAGATACTCACTCACCATTCATTCAATTGCCCCCAATCTTTACTGCATCCCCAATTTTTTGCCAGATCTTTTTCTATTTTCTGGTTGAGAGACAAGTGAAGAACTCACTGACAGGAAAACTGAGAATGAATCTTGTTTGAGAAGGAAGACCTGGATTGGGAACTGGAAATGAGAATTCTAGTCTCAGAGCCTCACTCATTGTATGACCACAACACGTGGCAGATAAGCAGGACCAAGGTCCAATTCTTTATCAACGTAAACTCTTTCTTTCTTTCTTGCCCTCTTCCATTCTTTCTTCCTTATTGTATTCTTGTTATCTCTATACTGCTTTTTTTCTCTTTTCCTTTTGTTTTACTTGATTTTTTTAGATTAGCTCTAAAAGACCCATAGCTGCGTTTTCTTATGTAAAACCCACTTTCTTTAAAATCTCTTCCTGTGAACCACAAAGAGGAAATGAAGTTTCCTGTGTGGACTCAAATCAGTAAACTTACAAGAACAATGAAATGTGGAGATGTCAAGAGAGGCACAGAGAAACACGTGGGAGATGAGCTCTGATCGTTGCAAGTAATTATGGGACCAAAATGGAGATGGATGGGGGAATTTCATCAAGTGCCTAAGGATATTTTTGTTATGAGAATTTATGTTCATATTTCAAATGTTGGATGATAGAAAAATGTAACCCTTATTTGATTTTATGCAAATACTGATATAAATTTATATCAATTAAATGAGCAGCAATTTTCTTAACTTATATATATCATAGGCTGAAGGTAAGCACCCTAAATCTTCAAATAATCAAAATAAGTAGTTTAATTATTCACAAGAGATAGACTGAAACCACATTTTGCTTCCACCAAGAAAACACTTTATTACCTAGTTGAGGAGAGGTACAGGCAAGGTGGAGAGGGCATTATGATTAGGTTGTAATCTTCCTTAAAATCTTTATAAGTCATCTAGTGAGGAGAGATACAAGCTAATAAAACTTAATCACAATAAATTGTCAAGTGTTTTAACACCAATTAGTAGAGAAATGATAAAAAGAGACCTTCAGTGATTAAAGGGCAACCACAAAATGAGATTCAACATGGAACACATAATACGGCTGGCAAGCAGCCTTTGGAAGTGAAAATAAAAATGTGTAATTGTTTAGAAGGTCACCATTATGAAGATAAGGGAAGGATATTTAATGAAACTCCAGGAATAGTTACTTTTGGCAATATTGACCTCAATGTCTGTTTCTGTATTTTAACTTGATTTATTTTTAAATTATTAAATACAGCATCATTTCATACTAAAGCGTTTAGAGAATTCTTGGGAAACAAAGAATGCTGCTTGTTCTTTGAATTAGTATTTTTTCTGTCACAGAAAAATTATGGATGCTGAAGAAGAGGAGTGAAGAAATTAAGAAACAGTAAGAAAAAAGGGTTGAAAATGAATGTAAAAGGACTGCTATCATGGTCATTCTTCAAACATGATGCAGAAATTAAAACAAAAAATAAGTATTTGATGAAATCTTCAGGGTCAGTTTGTCACATGATGAATCAAGAGAAGTATTTTAACTGGAACTATCAGGACATGAGTTTTACTAGTTCATTAAACAATTCCTACTGTTTTTTCCAACTGTTCAGATTGGATTTGAATTTGAAATATTATAATTATATTTCTAGATACTAGAAATGGTGCTAATTGTTATTTGACATACACAGAGAGAACATTGAATTATAAGCAAAATAGGAAAATTGGAGCAAACAGTAGCTCACAGATCATTCTTATGAGACGAAAGAATAACTATCTTCTACGCAGTTATTT